>JAZKJV010004414.1:0-215000 GCA_037367405.1 Ottelia alismoides
TTTTTTTTTATCCCATTAATTCTCTTTACTTTTTATTTTTTTATTCTTTTTTTTTTTATTTTACTGTATTTTTAATTTTTTATTCTTTATTATTTATTTTTCTTTTTTTTCTTTTTTAATTTTCTTTATTTAACATATTTCATCACTCTCTCGGAATGGAAGCGTCATGGTTATACAATCGCTTGTGATCACATCATCCTCAGATATTCCTAATACCTGCACATCCTGTGTATTGGAAGACCTAGAGTAAACCTGAAGTATTAGATTGGTTTTACACTGCCTACTTTAGGGTTTTATCATTAAGTTTCTCATTCGATCATTGGGAGCCAGTATCGATCATATACTTTCCAAAATCATATATCATACCTAGGTGTTGATCATATACTTTCCAAAAAGCATATATCAAACGTTACAAATTTTGTCAAGCTTCCAAAGCGAGACGGTCGTGCACGGAATTTGATTCTTTCCAATATCTCATGAGTGAGATCATGTCTTCCGGTTCAACAATGAACATATATGATCCCTTTGAGAGATTGTATTAACTCATATGCCCTTTCATGCATACCTGCGCATCGGTGTATAGGCCTTGATTAGGTCATCAACCTATCGGTCTGCCAAATGTACATAGTTAGACATATAGTAACACATCTATCTCTGGTTAGAGGATGCATGCCTACATCGTGACAACATACGACATAGGACGTTGGTTATCTCGATCTTGTTAAGTCAACTCTTTGACCTAACTTATCGAACACCTCTGAATCTCTATTCCTATGCAGAGGACCTGCATCCAGATGTCGGTTAGATACCAACCTTTAGAGAAAGGATTGCCATTTCCTTATCAGGCTGGAGATCCTCTCCTAATAATCATTTGACGGTGCTTGATGAGTCTGCAATCTAACTCTTTAGATATTCATCCAAGCACCAGCCTCTATGATTGATTTTTCATTTCAGATCAGGGAATAATATTTGAAATTACATTATTACATAATGGCTTGTCGTGGGCTCGCATGTCCAACAATCTCCCACTAGCCCAAAGAGCCATTAATGGGCTAATATTTAAACCCATACTCATGTGAAAATCGTAGGCTATTTAGAAAAATAGCTAGGTAATCTGAGTAGTCACTCTGTTCCCAAAAGACTACGCCAAATCCTTTTACGGCACTTGCATATCTCCTAGTAACAGTGCTCGCATCCAATGCGAATGGTGTATCTTATGCAACCAATACTCAATTTTGTTAGTTATAGATTCCTTGACACTACAACTCAATAGTCATTATAAGCAATATGTAATTTCTATTATCCTTATCAAAATACCCTTATTCCTGGAGATCTCTACCTTCTAAGGTATCCACTGTTAAGACTTTTTAGATCATTATCTATAAAGTCTTAAGTTCTTGAAGATAAGACTTTAAGATCACTATCTCAAAAATCTTGTCCTCTTAGAAGATATTGTTATTACTACAATCAAGTGTTTTATTTCCATAGTATGATTAGTATCAGTTTACTTCTCCCACTGCATGGTAGACATCTAGCTTTTGTATACATCTAGCATACACCTAGCTTTTCATGACTGGTGCACAAGGGCAAGCAGTTTTAGCATTCACTTCCTCAACTATTTGAGGTGTTATCCCTTTACATAGGTCAGTATCATATCTTGAGGAAAACAATCCTTTCTTGGAATTTTCCAGAAAATGGAAATGTCCAAGGTGTACCACTAATGTAACGGTGCCAATACCCTATTTTCTCTGCTTCCGAACAACTTCAGAACTAAGATCCAAGAGGTATCTTTGAGATCATATCTCAAGGTATGGAATAACCAGACTATAAAACACTTATTATTATCTTTATATCATTTCAAATGATTAGGATATTATCTATATTTAGCACGATGAACACAATGGCACTCCCACCAAGCTTCACACGATTCATCAAGATTCTATCTGAAATCATAACATTTATGTCCAATGTTCTAGCTATAAGAATCTTATTTGAGTCCATAAATGGAATTCCTTAGCTTGCACACCATGCTTTCCTCAACTATGAAGCCCTGGGGCTACTTCATATGAATATCCTCGGTGATATATTCATAGAGGAATGCAATCTTGACTCATATCTTGAAGATGACATAGTCAAGTTGTCTAGCTATAGCTAGCAATAATGTGACGAGTTTAAGCATGGTCACTGGAGAGCAAGTCTCGTCGCAAGCGATGTATTCTCTTTGGTGTGTAGTTCATGGCTACGAGCCGTGCTTTGAAGGTCTCTACCTTCTCATCAGGTTCCCTCTTTTCTATTGAAGATCCATTTACACCTAACGGGTCCCACCCTTTTAGGTGGATCCTCGAGGGTCCATATACAACATTTGCATACGAAGTCTACTTTAAACTTTATTGCCAACATCCATCTTTCCATGTCATGATCCTCATAAGCTACATCACATGAAGTAAGGTCATTGTCAAACTTAACTGGCACATGGAATACATCCTCAAACTCATTTGAGGAGATATTAGTGTTTCATCTTTAGTTATCCTTTTAGTTTCCGATTTTAGGAGCCTCGTTATCTTCTCAAGATTAAGTGAGTTCCTTAACTTCATTTTCATCTTGATTCTCAAGAAAGTCATCATATAAGAATCATATCCTTAGAGATAAAATCGTTTAAGAATCTCAAGGTCATAAAGTAGGTATCCAATACCATCCTTTATTTTCCTAATGAAATAGCACTCTCTTATGCTAGATTGAAGCTTTCTTGCATGGAACCTAATTCAGGATATATATTGTAGTCTCTACCAAATATATACCTGGAAACTAAGAGGTAATTTTGCTAAGATTAATCATTGATCAAATCGCGTTACACATGATCCAATTGTATCTCCCTACAACTCTATTGAGCTAAGGTACATTAGGAGGACTGAGATAGGAATGATATTCCTTTCTCCATAAGGTTTTCCTTGAATTCATCTAATATGTACTTGCTACCTAAGTTAGATCAAATTCATTTCATCTTCCTTCAAACTTTGGTTCTAAACCAAAATTGTGAAATCTTTGGATATTTCAAAGATTTATAAGGTGGAGGGAAGAAATCCCATATCACAAATAATCATTGAATGATATCACATATCATTAATGTTCATTATGATATAGACGATCCGCATACATCAATATGTATGAGATCTTGAATACCTTGATATATAACACCATTCCCAATGAAGAGTGTATTGGATATTTTTACTTTTGAATACAATAATTAAAGTATGTGAGATTTGAAATTTCAAACAATCTAAAGTTTCATCTCTTACTAATCTATTGATCTCATCAACAAACATATGTCCAAGGCTTGATGCCAGGTCATTGTCAAATGATCTTTATCCTCCTATTGATCTTTAAAGGTTTAATTTTCAGTAATAGAAATTCTAATCAACCATTCATTAATTTTCTAATTTTAGTAAAATCCTCCAGATGTCACATTACTATCTGAAATATATCCATCATAACTCTTTATGATATGTCTATTCCAGAATTCATGTTTATTTTCAACATTTAGAACTAAACAATGAGTGTATTCTAATATCTAGGTCATGGAGACATTCTCTAAGACTAATGGATCTCCCACTGAAAATATGATATCTATTTATCCAGTAGAGGTTGTTGCAACAATTGCACCAATATCCATGTGGATGACCATTAAACCTTAAGATCAAATTTTCTAGTCTTCTAAAACATATGCAACAAATTGCAAGTGTTATTAGAAGAATGAGATACAATGATTAGACTTTTAATCTTATCCAATAAGAAAGTCAATTTTAATGATTAAATGTAGATTATTCCGAAGCACTATCCGAGTCATTCTCTAAGGATCCTAGATAGTCACATTATCAATACACCGGCTTATTGCAATATTGGCATTTATCCAGTTCTTTTGATGTCATATGGAAGTTACAGAAGTACAACCAACTCATTGACTTTCCTTCTTGCTTGGGTCAGACCCATTCTTCCACTGCACTCCCTTCATATATAAACAACCATTGCTTAAGACAAAATATATCTTATGATGTACTCAAAAGAATTCAGTGTAAGAGTATTTCAACATTTACACGCTTCATTTAATTCATACAATATAAATATTATGAAGCTTTATGAATGACTTAAGTATATACAGTAGAATGATGATACTCATCGTATCTATATCCATCTAAACTCTAAAAGACTTTGGTTCAGGTAGGTACTCAAACATTTTGAATACATCATCTCTTATAGAGTCACCATTCTGCATGATGCAGTGAACCATGTCATTCATGATTAAATGTTGAGAGCTCATATGTATGCCAAAACATCTTCTTTGATTTTATAAGAATAATTTGATAACTACGATCATCGTCGACATGATACTTCTAAAGCACACTCGGTGAGAGATCAAGACTATAGAGACACACAAACCCTAGGTTGTTGTCCTATTATCTATTAAATTGTCATTCCTCATTATTATGAGGAAACTTGTACTTTGCAACCACATACAATATGTGCCCAACTACAAGTAAAATATCTTGATCATGGATCCAATCTATGATATTTTACTATTTATTATTGAGTAAAGTATTGAGTGGGTTTAATGAGGATTATCTGAAATATGAAATTTGCATAAATATATAAAATATATATAATATTTTATTTTGATTTAGGAATTTTTATATCAACTTTGTATTGTCTTGTCAACACTAAAAGTCCATTCCCTTAATCACTTTCAATGTAAGAGATATACTTACCATTCTATCTCAAGCAAGATCTGGGATCTCCTTCCTTATCTTTGCCACATCCCAATAATATGAGAACCCGTAACTCAGATAAAAAGAAGCGGGAACACATTTCACCTTGCAAGTCCAACTTGCATTCCCAATTCGGTCTTTAACACCCGGACCCACCACCCCTAAGGTGATGTTGACACGTCGTTTATTGAACCAACCTTCAACATGCTTAAAAATCGCTATGCGTAATCTAATATCGCCCCAATAATATGAGGACCCAATATTGGAGTCACTACGCATACGACTTTACTCTTTTGAGAAGCAAAGAGACTGATTCGGATGCACTTGTATGCAGGAGTTGTCACTTTGGACAGGCATCTCCTACATACAATATCTGGTGATGGAACCCTTCGCCTTGACAGGAGACCATGGATAGCACTTATGTGATTCTCCATATCATGTTCAAATTCTAATTAATTATTATGAATCATATTCACATAATTAATTCTTCGAAGTGAAATAATAACTACAATCATAATAGAGTGTTTTAATTGGATATAATTAATTTAATCATATTAAACCAATTATCAATCCAATTCAATCAACCAACAAACGATTTTTTATTTTTACTTGAAGGATGGTATAATACCAAAATATGTATTATTCGAATTATATTAATTAGAAAAAATACGTCATGATCTCCCAAGCATTACCCCTTCCTTACCCATTGTCATGGCCAATTCTGACGGGAGTGGGACAGACCGCTCACGGGGCAACCTGCTACTGACGAATCGGGGCAACCTGCTACTAATGTTTAATTTACATACGTTGTAGTACGCGTACTTAGCGAATCGTTCAGAACCAAGAGAAGATCTCTGTGAAGAGTGTCTCGGCTTTAATTTATATCACGGGCAAGTCCAGGGCCGAACACAGGGAGGCAAAGGAACAACTTTGGGGTTAATTTGATGATTAAGATCTAGATTTCTAATGCAGATTTTTTTATATATTTTTATGCAAAAAAAAACAAACTGCACAATGCAAGTGAATTAAGTTAATAAGAAATCACACAACTTAGCCAAGTTAGCTTTAATAGAAAATAAGTCCAATTTAGCTAAATGATATTTTTCCTAGAATCCTAATCCAGTGATGAATGCAAGATGCCCCCCCCCCCCTTTTTTGGAATTTTTTGGGTTAAAATGCAATAATTAAAAATGCACACTTTTCATGAGTTTTTTTATCAAATTTTCATACAAACAGAATGCAAAAATTATGAAAAAATTTACTGAAATGCAAACATGGTGTAAGAATGCTATACTTTTTTTTTGGAATTTTTTGACAAAATATGAATTTTTTAATGAAAATAGAGTGAGAGTGACTAATTAATTCCTAATAAATCCACAATAGTAATTTATCCAGAGTGTGAATTATCTCAAAATGATATTCGTACAAGGAATCCAGAAGATTTGAAATTTCACAAAATAGATATGTGTGGATTTAATTAAAAATCATTTACTAAAATTACTCTACAATTTAATTCGGGCATAAGATGACTCCAATTGACGTGAAATTTGGAAAGTAATTTAATCACACTTCAAGACATCATTTTTTATTTTTTAAGATTTTTAGATCAACTATGAGTGAGATATGAATTTATGGATCCAGATTGGGTAAAATATGAAATATTTCAGTTAAACAATTTTAATTAATTACTTAAAGATCATAAAAATATCCAAGTGGTAGAGAATTAGTTGCACAACACAAAGACATTTTTCATTGAATAAAATGATGCAATATTTATGTCCAAATTGATATGCAAATACAGGGTTATCTGTGCAAATACAGAGAACAAACAATACATACAAATAAATATATACGGGTTGTTTTGTGATTACAAAAACTTGAAATAAATAAACTGCAATTTTACACAATGATAAAGAAATCACATTCTTCTTCAGCTCGGCAAGTGGGCACCCAAAAAGGGGACGGTGGTTGCGGTGGTCTGGAGCGGGCGGAACAGTGGCCGCACGGGCTCGGTGGAGCACCACGGAGGTACGCGGCTGCCGAGATAGAGGCGTGGCTGCAGCCACGCGCAGGCGGTGATGCGCGGAGGCACGGTTGATGTGTGGCCAGCAGCCGCGGTTGGCGCGGCCTTCAGGGGATGCCATCGCCTGCGGCTGTGGAGGGATGACAGAGGGGCCGCGTGCCGTGGGCGGAGGGCGGCGACTACGTTTTTTTGTTTTTTTTGTTTTTTTGTTTAGAAATGTGATGCAAATTTTTTTTGTTAATTTTGTTTTAATTTTTTTGCTAAACAGGGAATAAAAATAAAAATAAGGACGAAGGGGAGATGACGGCGGTAATATGATGAAGATGGACAAATGAGATGTAATGGTGGTGGTGTGATATGTTAAAAATGCAATAGTAAAAATGATGACAAAAATAAAATGAAAAGACAAATTACCTACCATGGAAGCGGACCGCCTATGATGTGCTCACGAGAGCACGGTCTTCGCTCGAATCGCCGGCGAGCGATGAGCTCGAGCAGCGCACGGATGCGGTTGTGATGTTGGCCAAAAAAAGCCAATGGATCTCACCGGAGAGAGGGCTGTTGTCGCTCGACCGCGGTTGCGTCATTGTCACCGATTCAACTTTGGGAACTAGGCTCTCCTCGCATAAAGATGAATCAAGTGCGAATTGAGGAGGATGGGATGTATTAAAAGAGATAGAAAATAGAGGTTAGAATGGAGGTTATTAAGATGGTGGAGTTGAATTAGAAGTTAGAAAAAATGGTGGAATAATGGAGTTGAATGGGTGGTTATGGTAGAGAATGGGAATTAAATAATAAAGTAAATAATAAGGTAAAGTATGCTACTAAAATACAACAAAATATAAAGAAGAAAAAAATAGTGGTGAATTTACAAAGGAAGACATACAACATGTGCATTTTTTTGTTTGCTTCTCTAATTTATATTTTTTTGTCTTTTAAATAAGAGATATTTACAATAGAAAAATACAATAAAATACTACAATCAAAATACAACATAACGATGATTTTTTTGGATTTTTTAGTAATTAAGAAAGATAAAAAAATGAAGAAAGAATGAATATATACATAATATACAATGTATATCTAGGTCCCAAAATCCAACTTTTGCAAATGAGCTCCGATTTTAATGAAATCATTTCTGTTGGATAGATAATTTTCTAACTTGAACTTTAAATGTGAGTTTGGTTAATTTAGAGTTCATACAAAACGGGAATTTGACTGGAAAATTGGACTTTACGGCTTTTTCTCTTTGGGATGTAGGAGCATTTATTTAAGGCGAAATTTATTTTGTATTTTTGTATTTTTATGTACATGTTATGAACAAGTTAGAGAACGAATTAGTCAAAAAGGAGTTGAGATGAAATTACTAAAAATACATGAAGTTTTGGGCTATTTATAGGTGAAAAACTCCTTTATTTGTGCGGCTTTTTTGTTAATTTATTTTGTACAATATAATCTATACTAATTAATGTGGTTTATTTACAAGAGTCTTTTTGTTAATTTATTGATTTTATGGACATTTATTTGGGAATTTTCTCAGGGATTTTGTTAAGGTCAAGATATTGAGATGATGAATCACGGATTCATCACCACCTACACTTAAACTTTGCTAGTCCTCGAGCAAATAAAGAATGAATAAGTTAGAACAACCCCTGACTGTGCATGTGAATACAAGACTTGATCCGTTCAAGAACTCTCGGTTTTAGAAATCCTAAAATTCTAAACTGAACCAAGCTCTAGCCAAAAGGTATCCAATTTCCCTAATCATCAGACTCTCTCTGTATACATATTTATAAGGAATATGACTTTAAGTGTGGACTGCAGTTACAAGAGTAGAGTCGCAACGTCACCCAAGGTTCCAGTCCAACAGACTCTCCTAAGAACCCAATCCTCAACACTAGGGAATAAATCATTTCTTGCATCCAATCCACCGTCTCTTTAGTTGTCAAACTTAAAAGTGTAGATGAAAGGCCAGTTGATGGAGGACATAGGATTGTGTCATTTCTTCTCTCCCTCTCATTGGAACAAGGATTCTCTCAAGTGCCTTATTACTCAACGCATGTTTTTGGTGTTAATCAGTGCATCCGTCAAGAGAAGGTTGAGTCGTCTGCACTTGTTTTCCTGGGAGTACAGCAGGGTGTGCCTTTTTTGAGTACCTATCGTGCCTTCTACACCCAAACTTGTAGCATTTACAATGCAGAGTCCTTTTTTGGTGCAAGCCCGACTCCTGGTCCTAATAGCGGTGGTCCGAGTGGACACTTTGAAATGGTTGGGAGCGCTCGCCTTTGGTGGAAGCTCTTTGATATTTGACTTTGTGGAATGAGAACTTTTCTTTAACATTTCACTGCTTTGTAATATTTTTGGCTAGCTACACTGCTTTTACCAAGAGTTGGTGCACAATGATCAACATTTTTTTTACTTTATCACACCCTGGCACATAGGTAAATATCAAGAGATAGTTCAAGAACCATGTTCTCATACTGGCTAATGGTGCTGACACTCGGGTTTCATGAAGCCTTCATTGATTTTATCCCATCCTCGAGCATCAAAAAATCGGGTCCAAACTCAAATCCCTCATCCCAGTTCCTAAAGTGAAATTTCAACTCATCTCATCATAACTGAAGTCGTGTATGTGAGGTGTTGATCACATTCTTAAGGTAGAGACTAAGCATGCAATATATCACACAAATCTTTCAAACTAGAGAAATGTGAATAATTAAGTCCAAGACCCTAATGATTAAGGCCGGTTAACTCAAAATCTCATGACCTCATAAACCAAGTGTTCTTGAACATCACTAGTCTTGTGTGAAAGTGAATGTGTCAGGGGTTTAATCAACCCATTAGTTAGTTAGGTTTTTTGATTTTTTTTCTTCTCTCTCTCTCTCTCTTTGTTTTTATTTTTTTTTTGAAAAATAAAGGAACAGAAGAAAGATGTTTTTTTCAAAAGTTTTTTTTTGAAAACACATGTTTTTTAAAGCAGATAAAGAAAGGAAAGCGATTCCTTTTTTTCTTTGAAAAGTTTTTTTAAGCAAATAAGGGAAGAAAAAAGTTTTTTTAACTTTTTTTTGAATTTTGTTTTTTTTGTTTTTTTACCAATTTTACCCACCCCGTAATTATTGTATAATATATACAAAAATACGCGAAAGTACGAGATATGGGTAAAGTATATATGTAATACATACACGCCCCCCTATACTTAGCATGTGCTATGTCCTCAGAGCACAAGAAGCGAGAAAAAGACATAGCTCGTGCTAAGCGTAGGACGGCTAAAATAATAAAAAGTATAGAAGTCGATTCACCCCCTATACTTAGTCTATGGTCAGCCTAAGTGTAGAAGAAGAGCAAAAATGGGGCGGTCGAGGTCAAGAGGTGAAATGGATGAGTATATACACATGGTGGGCATTGGTCCCCCTATACTTAGGCTTTGGTCAGCCAAAGTATAGGACAAGTGTGAGAACCGATGTGATATGGAGAATATACAGAGTAGGGATAATATACATAAGTGAATGAATCTTCTAAGCTGTTAAATCTTGGCGTTGCATCTTCATGAAGAGTAATATGATGTATTTTCTCTGTGCTCACTCTGCATGAAGTTGATGACCTCGACTTGGACTAGCTGCTCTTTCGAATCTACAAAATGCTTCAACAGTTGTCCATTTACCACATGAGATTGTGCACCATCTATGAGATCCGTTGTCTCTACACTTCCATTCTCGTGCACTTTCTTAACAACAAAGGGACCCGTCCATTTAGATTTGAGCTTCCCATGGAACGTCTTCAACCTGGCATTGAACAACCATACCTTTTGTCCAGAGACAAAGTCTTTGCACCTAATGTGTTGATCATGCCATCTCTTTACTTTGTCCATATAAATCAAATTGTTGTCATATGCCCTATTTCGGATTTCCACGAGCTCGTTCAAGTTCAAGTCTCGACAAAGCTTCCCTAGGTGACAACTCCAATTAATCTTCTTAATTGCCCGTTCGGATTTATGAATTAACTCTGTGGACAAATGGCATGGCTTGCCATAGATTATTCTGAATGATGAAGTACCCAATGGTGTCTTGTATTCGTCCTATAGGCCCATAGAACTTGGTCCCAGAGCTGGGACCGGTTCTTCCTATGGGACGAACCAACTTCTGCAAAATACTCTTCACCTCTCTGTTCGAAACCTCTGCCATGTCGTTGGACCGTGGGTGGTAAGGACTAGTAACTCTATGCTCAAATCCATAGTCCTTAGCTAAAGATCTCATATATCGATTCACAAAGTGGCGACCCCCATTAGATATCAAAACTTTTGGCACCCCAAACCTAGCAATAATACGGTCTCTCACAAACTTACAAACAGTCTTGCTGTCTGCAGTTCGGGTTGCGATAGACTCCACCCACCTAGATAGATAATCAATTGCCAACAATATGTACTCATGTCCTTGGCTGTTGGGAAAGGGACCCATAAAATCTATGCCCCATGCATCAAAAACATCACAAATAATCACCGACTGCATGGGCATCTCATCTCTCTGTCCAACTGTCCCTCCCATCCTTTGACAAATCGGGCACGACCGTACAAAATCAATAGCATCTCTAAACAAGGTCGACCAATACAATCCACATTGAAGTGCTTTGTGAGCGGTTCTCTTTCCCGAATGGTGTCCTCCAGCCTCAAGTGAATGAAAATATGTGAGGACGCTCTGGTACTCCTCCTGAGGAATACACCTTCTCCAAACACAATCTAGCCCTTCGAAGAAAAGGAAAGGATCGTCCCAGTGGTATCTCCTCGAATCGGACTTCAGTCGGTCAATGCTGCTCCTAGTCCAACCATGGGGAACCTGCTTGGAGACAAGATAGTTCACCATGTTGGCATACCACGGGAGTGAGTTAATAATACAAATTGACTCGTCTGGGAAGGTCTCTCTAATCCGCTCATAATCAGGAGAATCTTTAAGTTCAATCAGAGAAAGGTGATCAGCCACAACATTCTTCACTCCAGGTTTATCATTTATCTCCAAATCAAAATCCTGGAGGAGTAAAATCCACCTAATAAGACATGCCTTCGCGTCCTTCTTTTCCATTAAATATCGAATGGTTGTGTGATCAATTTAGATTTTCACCTTAGAGCCCAAAATATATGACCTAAACTTCTCGAGGGCCCGTACTACAGCGAGCATTTCCTTTTCAATAACTGTATAATTTTCTGTGTATGATCTAATACTTTAATCACGTAGTGGATCGCAAACGGGATCCCCTCTCGCCATTGTCCTTACACAGCTCCTATAGCGAAATCTGAGGCGTCAGTCATGATCTCAAAGGGGAGAGACCAATCAGGAGCTTGTAGGATAGGCGAGGCACAAATCTTCCTCTTCAAGAGCTCAAAGGCCTCCAGACACCTATGATCTACAACGAACTCTGTGTCTTTCCCTAAGAGCTCAGTCAGTGGGCGGGCGATCTTTGAAAAATCCTGAATAAATCTTCTATAGAATCCAACATGCCCTAAGAATGACCGCACTGACTTAACGTTGGTAGGTGGATCGAGTTTCTTGATCACCTCCACCTTGGCAGGGTCAACCTCCATTCCCCTTTTGGTGATGATATGCCCCAACACGATACCCTCCATCACCATAAAGTGACTCTTCTCCCAGGAGAGTACCAGATTCACCTCTCTACACCTCGTGAGGTCTCGGTCCAAGTGTGCTAAACATGTATCAAAAGAATCACCATAGACCGAGAAGTCATCCATGAACACTTCCAGGAAATCTCCCACCATCTCAGCAAATATGGCGATCATGCATCACTGAAATGTGCCCGGAGCATTGCAGAGTTCGAATGGCATGCGCCTGAAGGCATAAGTACCGAATGGACATGTGAATGTGGTCTTTTCCTGGTCCTTGGGGGTTATGGCCACCTAGTTGTAGCCTGAGTACCCATCAAGAAAATAGAAGAACTCTTTCTCTGCTAATCTCTCCAAGATCTGATCAATAAAAGGTAAGGGAAAGTGGTCTTTCTTGGTCGTGGCATTCAAGCGCATGTAGTCAACACAGACGCGCCATGACGTAGGTACTCATGTCACGATCTCTACCCCCTCCTCGTTGGTGACCATCTGAATTCCTGACTTCTTCGGGACAACATGAAGCGGGGCCACCCACTTGGAGTCAGAAATAGGGTATATAAACCCTGCCTTGCACCATTTCTCAATCTCTTTCTTAACCACTTCCCGTAGATTGGGGTTAAGTCTCCTCTGGAACTCATGGGAAGGTCTCACATTATCCTCAGTAAAAATGTGGTGCGAGTAGAGAGCGGGGTTTATCCCCATGAGATCCGACACTATCCAGCCTATTGCTTTGCGGTTCCTTTCTAAGACCTCTAACAACTTAGACTCCTATTCTAAAGTCAAGTCTGAGCTATGATCATAGGATATCTTTCTTTGGGTCCTGCAAGAAAGGCATACTTGAGTGCAGGAGGAAGTGATTTCAGTTTTAGCAAGGCGGTATCATCAATCAAATCCGACTGAACTGAATCTAGTTTTGTGCTGCATGAAGGTAAGCTAAGTTGTGTAGTACTCACCACCAACTCAGAAGTATCAGGAGTCGGATCGCCAAAGAAACGTGGTAATTCGGCCAAAGCCGCGTCCGACTCATCATCTATATCCCATGACCGTTCCGAAGGGGATGGAACTAACAGATCCAGATGGATCTCTATGTCATCATGGGAATAGGTATATGCATCTCTAACAAGATCAGAAAACACCTGGCAAACTGCATCATCCACTATTTCCTTTCCAGATGAAAGGGTTTTGCTCTGTCATGAAGGAATCTGTCCGTAAATCCCAACTGTACTAATCATTCTGCAATCTGCCTCTGAAGATGAGTACTCTGTGCTACTCTCTGAATCAGGTTGCTGACACTTGGTTTGCTTCATCTCAAGGTTCACTTCTAGAACTAGAGAACGGAACTTCATCATTTCCATACCATAATCAAAAGCTGCGCCTGTGGTCCTAAGGAAAGGCCGCCCGAGAATGATCTGAGAATCTCTCCAATGATTGAGGGTCTCCATGTCCAAGACTGTGAAGTCAACCTGATAGTTCTGTCCCTCAATCGAGATAACTACGTTCTTCACTTCTCCCTTGGGTCTCTTCACTGAACGATCTGCAAATTGGAGTAAATCTCTAGATTTGCGAAGTGGCCCCAACTCCAATTTCTGATATAGGCTAAGGGAAGTAAGTTGATCGAAGAACTGTTATCCAAGAGTGTGCGTGCAAACGCAATGTCGTCAATACGACTCTCCACACAGTGAGCACCCATGTCTCTCTTTTTCCTTGCAATGTCTGATTCTTGAGACAATAGATTGTGGTTACTGACAAGACGTGCGTCTTTATATTTTGGTTCTCTTTCTTCCTGCTAACCCTAGTAGGTGTGCATCTCACCTTAAGGTATTTATGGAATGCAGGATGGTTAGCCACATACTCATCAAATGGCACCTTTACTGTGATATTTTCTTTACAAAACCGTGCCATATCGGGGTCATCTTTTTGATGCGCTTTCCTGTCGTAAGAGCACGGGGGAAAGGGATTGAAGCTATAGAAATAGAAGATGAAGAGTCTGAATCATGAACTAAAAGATCATTCTTAGCATTAACTGAAATAGAGTTCTTCATACAAGAATCTTTTTGATGCAACATGGAATCAGAATCTATACTATCTACTATAAGTTGTGGAAAAGAAGCTGGAGTGGTATCCGCCACAATCGGATATGCAAGGTCCTCCTTAGATACAGAAGTGTATCCACGCTGTCGATGCTGCATACATTCTCTCCTCCTCCTCTCAGCTCCCTGAGTAGAAATCCTCGAATGGTGCTGATGGGGCTCCGGAATATGTTGCCTTTCTTCCTCGTCCTCTGAAGACTCCTCAGCTAGATCTCCAGAGATGCCCCTCCTCGTGTCCCTCGCCCGGTCAGGTACGGTTACGGTCCTTCCGCTCCTGAGTGACATGTAATTAGCCTCGTCACATGAAAGAATCTCATGTTCAGATCTAGGAGATGTTGAATAGTATATCTGACCAAATTGCTGCTGAGAACTAGATCGGTTAAGGCTATTGGGGTTAGCCTAAACTTGGGCTGGGATTGAGGTAGAGGGTGCAGTCTGCTCGTCTCGTCATCTGGATAGGCGGTTGACATCCACCCGTAAGTCGTGAATTTCATTCTGATAGGAACGGAGCTCGTCGAGTATCTGCTGTTGTATGTCCATGGGACCAGACGCAGACGAAAGTGGATAAGACTGGGAAGAAGAATGGGAAGACTGGCCATGCTGGCTAGGGTACTGCCTCTGCTGCTGCTGTTGGGGTATCTACTGAGATTGTGGGCCCTGCTGGCCCGCCTGGTAATGGCCCTGTCGAACATACTGCTGGTGCTACTACCGCTGCTGCTGGGGTTGCTGGAATCCAGGGCTCTGCTGTGAAGGAGGTGGTAAGGAGGTGAATGCGGTGTTGTGAAAGGTCGGGAGACGCTGATAGGTCTATCGGTCTCCCGTACTTCCCTGTCTGACAGGGTCCTGAGTATACCATACTCCATTCAACTCCCAAACTGGTGGAGGCTCCTCCTGGACTGTCTCTGCTAATGGAGGTTGCTGCTGAAAAGAGTGGGGGTAGGATTGGTCCTGCTCCCACGGCTGGGGTTGCCCCGACACCAACTGCTCCTGAATATGGTGAACTCGTTATACGGGAGCAGAGGGTGCAGTTATGGCAGGTATCTTTAACTTAGATACCCTATCAGTCAACTCCTCCATTTGTTTTAGAATCTAGGAGACGCTCCGATCCAATTCATCAATTCTCCTGTCAATCCTCTTGACTATAGTAAGCTTGTCCGCAAGGAGTGCCATGCTAGTGATCACGTCCTGAGAGAGATCAACTACAGCTGATTTTCCCCTCCAAATGAGAGTGAACTGGGGGACGATGTATAGGCCCTGCTGGCCATCTGTGAGCGGCTAGTTTCAGCCATCTGCTCGAATACCTTTCAGACGGTATCCGATCCTCGTGATGTACAACTGCCTCCACATGCATCGCTCACTAAACCCTGCATCTCAGGGTTGAGATCGGTGAAGAACGACTGGACCAATATGTTGTCATCTAAATTGTGACAGGGACACTTCTGCGTGATGTCCTTGAATCTTTCCCAAGCATCATAGAATGCTTCATGGGGTAACTGGGAAAAACTCGTAATGTGCGTCCTCGTCATGTTAGTCCTGCTCAGCGGGTATAACTTCTTCAGAAATAGGACCTTGAACTGGGCATAAGTGGTGACGGTAATTCCAATAATTTTCACCCAGTAGTCGGCTTTTCCACCCAAGGAAAATAGAAGGGTTGTAAGCATAATATAATCCCGGCTAACATTAGGATGTCTGAGGTTAGCGCAGACGAGCTCGGAGTCCCTTAGGAATGCATATGTCTCCTCAGAAGCATTCCCATCAAAGTATGGCAGTAGGTTCAAAAAATGCGGTTTCAATTCAAAATCAACAGTGGGCTCGACCGGACTCAAGTAGTTCCAAATTCTGTACTGTCTGGGGTTGTACACTGCATCCATTGGTAGTTCGACCCCAACATTGAGCTGTCCTAACTGAGCTCTCAATAAAGCGTGTTGTTGTTTAAATGCAGCTAATCTGGCTAATACCATTCTCATCGGGTCTGCGGGTGTTCTTCTTCCTCTTCTTTCTTCTTTGGAGGTATTTTTCTTGTATCTTCTTTAGGTCCTGAATCACCAGGGTGTTCTTGATTAGAAGAGGATTTATGAATCAAGACATTCTCATCGAGGCAAAGGTCTTCCTCGATGAGGTGGAAAGAGAGAAAGGGAGTGGTTTGAGAGTAACCATCCCGAGAGTGGGTGATCCTGGGCTCAAGAGGGTCATGATTCCAGGTTGTTCTAAGTTGCACTTGGACCTTTGAAGACGTACTTCCTAGAGGGTTCAACGAGAGATTCGCAAAGTTCGAATAAATACCCCCCCAATCGGTCATCTTCGACGTCAAAAGAACCGATTAGAACATGATATTCAATGAGGCGCTAGTTCTACGGTGCACATAAATGTGCGGAGTAAACTCACACAATACAAACGCAATTCAAACCCTCAATTTCACCAACTCAACACGTGATGGCCGAAGGGTTCGGCCGAATTATCTGGTCAAATTTAGTTGGTGATAAATACAAACTTCGAAAGATTAACGAGCTGTTAGGTGCCCATATTTTCCTACGGACTGGTCCGGTTCTTACGACTAGTTGGACCTACTTTCAGCCAGTATATGAGTAAGTACGAACCGTATAAATAAGGCTACCCGTTCCTTGAGGACTAAGGCATCCTCTAAACCACCAACTCTGGTAAGGAAATCCAGACCGTTTACCGGCTACCCGTATATCCTCACTGAAAAGTAGCTAATCACCTAAAAATAAAGAACCAGAAGTACGCAAGAAATCCAAGCATGGCTCTATCCTAGGGTCATCTCTCTCTCACTACAAGTAAAATAAACAAAGAGAGCTTTATGCACCCGAGAACATGGGTTCTTTTTATTCCATTTTTTTTAAAATCGACCTGCTCAATTCAGTCCCAATTTTAGAGTTAGGTTATCACTTGAAAATTAATCTGAACACAAAAGCACGTCTACCATTCAGTCCCAATTTTCTTTTTGACCTTAAGTTGTAAAATAAGAGGGAAATCGAAAATCAGAACGTAAACATGAAACGATGATGCATGCTCAGAATAAGGTATACTTACAGTGAATCCCAACACTCTCAATGCGTTATGCAAAACTGAATTTATAAATTTACACTAAATGCATGTAGATCGAGAAAATTGCACCTAAACAATATACCATTAGCGGGGAAGAATGGATTTGATTTGAGCTAAGTAGTACGTGTCTATGTGTGTCTCCTTTGAATCTTATAAGATAAGTGAATCTTCTAAGATATGTGTGGCCTAAATTACGATGGGTACAAACTAATTTGATTCTAAACTATCATGTGCCTAATCCTTAAATTCGCCACTCAAGTCGAGCCCCACCCTCACCGAAGAGTGAAACAGGTCTCGACACACCATAAAGTAATGTCTAATTCTATTTACAAGCGTGAGCTCTCAAATAACAGCTGTTGTAAAGGAGAAAACTACCTAAATAATTACAACATGATAATTACAAAAAAAACACTCTCAAAAATAAATTAGAAATTCCTTGCTCTTCAGCAGTCGACGCGTGTCATGTCCGTCGACCTCCGATGCACTCCAAGTCCACCGAGCCCTCGCAAGGAAAATGAAATTTATATTAGAGAGATCCATAACAAAATATATACAAAAATAAGCATAAAAATAATCGAGAGAAAAAACGGATTAATTACAAGATGGCTCGGGGGTCAGACCACCCGAGCGAGAGAAAACCTAAATCAAATTTTCTAAATTAAACCCTAAGCCGTTTGCCTCCCCGGCAACGACACCATATGACGAACCCCTGAATACGATGTTTAATTTACGTACGTTGCAGTACGTGTACTTAGCGAATCATTCAGAACCGAGAGAAGATCTCCGTGGAGAGTGTCTCGGCTTTAATTTATATCCCGGGCAAGTCCGGAGTCGAACACAGGGAGGCAAAGGAACAACTTTGGAGTTAATTTGAAAATTAAAATCTAGATTTCCAATGCGGATTTTTTTATATATTTTTTATGCAAAAAGAAAGCAAACTGTACAATGCAAGTGAATTAAGTTACTAAGAAATCATACAACTTGGCCAAATTAATTTTAATAGAAAATAAGTCCAATTTAGTCAAATGATATTTTTCCTAGAATCCTAATCCAGTGATGAGTGCAAGACGTCCTTTTTTGAATTTTTATGGGTTCAAAAGCAATAATAAAAAATGCACATTTTTTTGTTTTATTAATCAAATTTTCACACAAACAGGATGCAAAAAATATGAAAAAAAATTACTAAAATGCAAAATGGTGCAAGAATGCTACAATATTTTTTTGAATTTTTTGACAAAATAAGAATTTTTATGGATTTTTTAATGAAAATAGAGTGAGAGTGACTAATTAATTCCTAATAAATCCACAATAGCAATTTATCCAGAGTGCGAATTATCTCAAAATGGTATTTATACAAGGAATCCAGGAGATTTGAAATTTCACAAAATAGATGTGTGTGGATTTAATTAAAAATCATTTATTAAAATCACTCTACAATTTATTTCGGGCATAAGACAACTCCAATTGACGTGAAATTATAGTAATTTAAGCACACTTCAAGACATCATTTCTGATTTTAAGAATTTTTAGAGCAACTATGAGTGAGATATGAATTTATGGGTTCGGATTGGGTAAAATATGAATTATTTCAGTTAAACCATTTTAATTAATTACTCAAAGATCATAAAAATATAGATAAATATCCAAGTGGTAAAGAATTAGTTGCACAACACAATGACATTCAGCCGACTACAACGCATTAAAACGACATAATTAAGGGGTTGAATTTACGGTTCATCAATGAGCTACGAATCCGAGATTATCCTATGTTAATTTGTCGATTTTATGTTGTAGTATTAATGCAATCAAGATTTATTAAAATGGTCGCTAAATTAATTTATTCAATTAAAGCGAGCGGTCAGTTTATATTTTACTTGGGCAAGCCCAAGGTCGAACATAGGGAGGTAGTTGTCTCCTTAGGTTGATTAATAGTCGATATGGAATTTGGCTTTTTAGAGAAGCATTTTTTGTAATTTTTATGCAATTAAAAATGTCATGCAAATTCGGGCTAATTTAGGGACTAAAACGTATTTTTTGAGCAAATCAAGTCCGAAAATCCCTAAACTTGGACAGAAGATGAAATATGAAGAAATTAATGCTATGTAATTAAACATGCATGTTGGGTGATTTTTTGCAAATTAATTTCAAAAAACAGAAAACATAATTATTTTTAGGAACTAAAACTACATTAGATGTATCTAATGAGGATCTATCCGAGAAAAAAATCTAAACCATGAATAATTAGTTTACAGTCTATTAAAAGTTAATAAGTTCAAAATCATGCATGTAAATGATGTGATTTTTGGGTACATTTAACATAACAACTAAATCTACCTAGTTTGATTTTTTTGTAATTTTTGAAGCTGTGCTTATTTTAATATTAATTCCAGATCACACAGTAGATAAAAAAATGCAATTTTCCACAACAATAGTGAAATTAAATCAATCATAATCCACAAAATTCAATAAAACATCCACAAGATAAAGAATAAGTTGTTATAGAAAATACATTTTTTAGAATTAAAAATTGATGCGAAATTGAGACTCAAACAAATATGCAGACACATGGTTCTGAATTCAAATATAAACAAGAAATAAAATAAAAAGAACAAATGCAGATGCAATTACCTAAACTCAGGAGTATTTGTGCAATTTTCCAGGGGGCGCGTCTACCACACATACCTCCTGGAAGGCTGGACTTATGCGCGAATGTCTAGAAATGGAGGGGCATCAATGCAATTTTCTCACGTGAACATGCGTTACATGTGGGCTACATAGTTGAGGGGCTTGTGTGTAATTATTTGGAGCTTTGAGGGCTTCTATGCAATTTGCTCCAAGGGGGCACATGCCTTGCACGAGCCCTCACTGAGGAGGACGGCGACGGGATACACTCGAAGCACATGGCATTGTTCGCAAAATCTCCCCACCCCACGTGCTTCACGTGCGGGGGGGGGGGGGGGGTGATAAGGGCAGACGAAGAAGGGGAGTACGGCTCGAGGATGGCAACGGCGAGGCAAAATGAGGGGAGTCAAGGTAGTGGCGCGCGACAGGAGGCAGGCTCATGCAGAGATGCCTCGATTGATACACGGTCGAGGAGGCGAGCTCGAGTGCCAGAGCAGGATGTGGAGCATCAATGAGGGTGTCGATGCACGTCGCCCACAGAGGCGAGTGGGAAGAGAAGCTATCGATAGAGGGCCATGTTGAAACGATGAGCTATGGTCGATGGCATGATGGTGGAGGCACAACATCTGAGTGGTGGATCACGGTCATGTGTGATCGGGGAACATGAGGGCGAATGAGGAAGGTCGATCGACGAGGGTGGATGTCGATGGCGGCGAATGAAGGTGGAGGTCCTTGGAGAAGTATGAAGAAGGCGATGGACCTACGGATCCCTTTTCCAGTGCGAGGAAGAAGGAAGGGCAAGGCATCTAGAATCTGACGGAGAAGAGGAGTGATCGAAGATTAAGGATGATCATCGATTTTTGGTTGAACGATTGAAGCTCGATTTAGGGAATATCAATCGATGCGAGGAAGAAGAAAATATAGTAGAGGAGAAGGGGAAATATAACAGATAAGAGAGGAGAAGGGGATAAGGAAGAGGTTGACGGGTGGTGGAGGAGCCTTCCTCCGATCGTCGCCTCGGAGAAGTCTACTAGGAGATGCGAAACTCAACAAGCTTTGGAGCTCGTAATCAGAACCTTGAAGGTGGTTCCGGATCTTGCCAAAGGATGGGCTGGACAACGTCGTCAACTTACAGAGGCTTTCCCACGTCTGTCACATGTGGTTTCCTCGAAGATAGTGGTTTAGCTCTCGCTAAGGCGGATGCGGCGCACGGGGGGCGGCATTGGGGATTTATTTGGGGTCGATGGCGGAAGGTGCGGCAGGGGAGAAATGGAGATGGTCGAGAGAGAGGGGAGTGGCTTGCATGATGTGTCGGTGATGGTTGCAGAGGGACAAGTAGAAGGCGTGTGTCTTGCGGGTGGAGATGGGTTGCAAGAGAGAGGGTGAAAGAGGCAGAGGTAGTTGCAGTCGTGTGCTGCAAGGTGCGAAGGCATTGGGGGGGTCACCGCAACAGGAGGTGGATGACATGCGCAGAAGAGGAAAGAGAGGGGGTCGCCACGTGGCACACCCATGGGCAGCCACGCAACAATAAAATAATAATAATTTTTTAAAATAAACAAATAAATAATAAATGTAAAAATAATAAATAAATAAAGATAAATGAAATAAAAAGAAATGGAAATAAAAATAAGTAAGTAACCAAAATAAATAATAAATAGTTAAATAAATATAAAATAATGATGATAAAAGATAAATAATAATGGCAATAATAAAATAAACAAAAATAATAAAATAAATGAATGAATGAATGAATAAAAATAAATAAATAAAAAATAAATAAAATAAGTAAAATTTAAAAGAAAATAATAAGGAAAATGTGGGTGACACATGGCGGCTCCAGAAGCTGTCACGTATCAATCCAAAAAATCAAAAATCAAATTAAAGGAAAGAATCAAAAAGAAATAACAAAAAGGAGTCAAATAAAAAAGTGGTCAACACAAAAAAATGCTCGTCTCGACGAGAAGGAAATATAAAATAAATATTTATAGCTTAATCTAATCTATTTGTATTTTTAGTAATTAAAAAAATAAAAAAATGAAATAAATAAAATAAAGGGATATATGTACAATATACAACGGGGGGCCCAAAACCCAAGTTTCACGTATGAACTCTTATTCTTTTGAATTTTGTTATGCTTTGAAGATAATTGAATGTACATTAATTCAAAAATGAATAGGGTATATAGGAGACTGTATGAGAGAGATATTTACGTTTTAAGGTTCGTAGTCTCACCCTATGGTTTAGGTTTTATTGGTCGATTTTACAAGTTAGTATTTTTTTGATATTTTCATTTATTAGTGTTAATATAATGCACAATATAGAGTTGATTTTATTTAATTCTGAGTTAGTGAAAAATATGTAAAAATATGGTAATATACATGTGATATTTACGATGGAATTTGGCTTCTTATTTAATGCGGACATGCGTGCTAAAATACATATATTAATTATAAGTGCATGAATGATAAAAATGCAGAATAAATGGAAAAATACACCTAATTATTCATAAATCAATATCTGTTTTCAACTTTTAGAGTGATGAATCACATATTCATCAATGAGTCTAGGATAAAGATGTTCTAAATTGGATATAAGGTTTGTACAAGGAAGAGTTTGTTTATAAAGTATTATGCACTTGAAGATTGAGAAACTTCGATAATGAAGATATTGCAATGAGATTTATGAGGGATATCTAACTTATAAACATAACATGGCATCCACAGTTAAAGTGGGTATGGAACGCTAGGTCCAAAGTTGGTGCCTCTTGACCTCAGTAAAAGTTATTTGTGTAACTTCAAGTAATGGATGCAAGTTCCAGGGAAACTACAACATAAGAGCTTGGTGAGGCTTCCAGTTGTTCCCAAGTGGTGCACGTAGTGCTCCAGGAAGAAGCGTGGGTTGTAATTGTATATTTGGTGTTTGTGAGAGTGTCTGATTCTGAAAAATGTGGATTGAATGGAATGCGTCCAAGTTGTATGATGAAATGCTCGATAGGAATTATGTGCGAGCAAGGCTTGAATGCATTTAATATGGAACGTTGAGAATGCTTGAGAATGAATGTTGATGATTATAGGCAGTTGGGGGAAGGGAGAGATGAGAAACAAGCACTCTTTCTGTAAATAATTAGATACTCAACCACTCAAAATGTAGAGATTTCAAAACCCCCATTGCTTGGCAACATTTTTGAGAAGATCGGAATAACAAGTCCAATATCTTGTTTAGGCCTAAAGATAGGTGGGTCATAACAAGAATGGACAAAAAATTATAAACTATATTTGGATTTTCATGCATGATAACAAGACCGACCGCTCGGTTGAAACTTGCGAGTTTAGATCATTTTTTTTCATGGTTGTATACAAGTCCAAAGTATTTGAAATCATTTAAACTATGTTTCAAGCATCCGAGAAGAGTAGCACATCTTGGCTTTCAAATCCAACCTGATTTGACAAGGTTGCATATATTTGGATCTCTGAATATCTTAATCGAAATAGTGTGGAACTTGATGGTTCAACCATTTTTCTTATATTAGACGAGGTATATCATTTTCTTTTGTCATCATTTTTGGGTGTCAAGGTCCTATTCTTAGTTGTGTTTGGGCTGGAGTTCTTGCACCATCTATATAAATTTTTCTTCTTGGTTTTGTTCATCTAACATGATTTTGGAAGCTTTTATTGACTTTATATAGTTGGCTATGTTTTAGGAGGCAAACAACAAAAAGTTGAATAGTAATGACAAAGACAATTAATGGATTTGTAAAGTTGGTAATTTTCGTTGGCTGATTTTATTGACTCTTTTCTTAATCTGATTTGGTGATTAGGGATTTATTGATAGCATGTTCTTCTGCAGAGTTCTAACTTTCCTTGATCATCGAATAAATGACTTGGCAGAGGAGATAAAGTTATCACGAGCTTCACAAAATATTAACAGTACGAATCTTCTTCCACTACAACCTAATTGGTATCTTGTTCGAAATTGGGATAACCTTAATGGATAATTTCCTGTTTTCACCAATCCATTGAAATTGTTGTAGCTTTTTTTGTTATTTTTCTAATTTATATTAAAACCAATGTATTATCCTTTCCGTATCAGTAATTCTCAAACAGCACTGCATGACAAAGTTTGGTTCTTTTGCAGCTGGTGGCAGCATGCTGAATTGCAACGTATGAGCAATAAGATGCTCATGAATTCTTCATATCTATGCTCGATCAGATTCACGAGAAGGAGATGAATGGGTCCCAACAATGGTACCATTACTATGTCCTCATATCTCTAAATTTACATTTTAGTTACATAGTCCAAGGGTTAGTCAAATCTAACGGGTGGAGTGATGGCTCCCTTGAGGCATGCATGGGTTGAGAAGAAATCAAAATTTTCAAATAGCATTATTAGGCAGGCTGCTTTAGAAAGACAATCTTCCTTGTATCATTACCATGTACTACTGTGCTACTTTGCTTTCTCGCCTTATAGTGGAGTTTTTTGAGATTCTTGCTTAATCATACTCCTTTACTGGGCATTATTAGTCGTTGCCCACTGGCTTCCCATTTTTCTAAGACATGCTTTGGCTCTACATCCTCCTGTTTTTTTCCATTTTGCTCACTAATGAATCCATATTTCATCATCTTTATTCTATCATTTTGGCCCCAAAAACCCTAGTAAATGCGTGTAAATATCATTAATTCCAGCATCTTAGCATTCATGCATGTGCATGTAAATAGTGTATAAAATACTGTAATTAAAGCCAAAATTATAGAATAAATAAAAGAAAAGAAAAAGAATAAAATATTGTAAATATTTATGACCCAAAACCCTGAGACCTAGGCATCTTGATGAATAGGTCGACAAGGAATAAAGTAGGGGGAGATAAGGGCCAGAATACAATAGAATCCCCTTTGTTTTCCTTCATTCTTTATTTATTTTGGGACCTATTTTTGGTTCCACTTTTTATACCTCAAATAAATAAACTTTAACATGAAAGTTGTAGATAATTAAATAAAGAAAAATACAAAATTGATTTCACTCAAAAATCATGTACAGATAAAAAGTTATGGTATGAATAAAATTCCAGAATCCCAACTTCCCAGACCTGTATCTCACAAATGAAAACTCCAAATGCATCAAACTCACATTTAATTGTATATAATTAAAATAAGCTATTTAATGGTGGTGGTTTCGCATTTGGCGGAGCTACGGTTTGAAAGTTGAGTTTTGGACCCCTGTTGTATACTTGTACAGATTAAAATATTCATTTATTATTTATTCATTATTTTTATAATTTTATATTTTTATAATTTTGAAAATATTACTTATAATATATATGTACATTAAAATCAGAATAAAAATCCAAATAAAACATAAAATAAAAATACCTATATATAATACATAGGTATAATACCTATACTTATACATGTATAATTTATACTTTTATTTTATTAGGTATACAAAATACATCAAAAAAACAAAATAAATATATTTTTTAAGTGTATAAAAATATTTTACAAATTTATAAAATAATAAATTAAAATAAATAAATTAAAATCACAAAATAAAAAATAATAAAATATATAGATAATATACCTATAAAGGCTATAAAAGGTAACTTATAAAATTATACTTCATAAAAATAATTAAAAATCATAATAAAATACTTTATAAAATAATAAACATTTTTTATTTTATAACCTAAAAATAATTAAGTCGTTTTATATTTTTATTTGAATTTACAAAACATTTTCCCGGGGTTTTTCCTGGTTGGTCCACGTGGACCAACCAGGAGGGTCTGAGGGTTGACCGGCGGGTCAACTCTCTGACCCGCCCCCTGTAGTTGTGCCAGACCGTGGTTTTGACCCATTTTCGTGATTTTTTTGAGGTATATCCTTTCATCCTTTGGCGTTGCAATCTTCATGACTTTTTCTCCCAAATAACCCATGATTCACGCCTATAGTTCACATTGGGGAGTGCGTTGCTGAACCACTGCCAATATCTCGTTCTTTGCACCGCCAAGTCCCCCATGTACAAAAGAACCTACGAGTTTCCCTTCCACCTTTGAACCGCATTAGGCCTAGCCTTGAGCTCCGGGTTGTTGCTGACGGGTCTCCGGTGACAGGGGACCAGCACCTCGTCGAGGGACGACGGTGGCCTGAAGCGCGCTCCACCCATCTCCGGCCAAGCATGGCCGTGAGGTACATCTCAGGTGTTCAAACCTTCGAGGTTCGCATTTTTGTTATTTTTCTTACGTTTTATTCATTTAGTTTAGCCTTAGGAACCTAATCCAACCTTCAGCTACGATCCATTCCCCCCTATCACTTCCGCCACCACCTCGCCGGAGCAAGCTCCGGCGAGTCCCTTTCTCGCCATTTTCCACCTCACTGTACACCCAGGAGGGGTGAGGCACTTTGCCCTCGCCCTCCTTAACAATATTTTGCAAGTGCCCGAAGGCTGAAGCTCGCCTGGAGGGCGATTTTGCCTGCGCGGGAAGCACCCGGCAGCCTCGTCTCGTCTCCGACGTCGTGAGGAAGCCCTGGTGCAACCCTCGCCATTTTGACGCCCCCAGACACCAGCACATCACCGCAGGACCTTAGGGGATCCTCTCCACGCTCCCCAGGTGGCCGGAATCGATCAGGAGGGTGGTTCGAAGCTCGGATTTTCTGAGTTCTTGAGCTGTTCTTCCTGATCGGTCCTGCACTGTTCGATCTTCGGGGAACCCCAGTACGAGCAGCAGCCGCATGATCTAATAGCGCCCGGCCGTCCGATCGATCAGACATCTTTTAATCTCGACCGTTGGGAGGCGAAACGACATCGTGCAAGGAGACGACGCCACATGTTTAAGTGGCATCCCATCCACTGTCTGCTAGCGCCTTAGGTGGGGATTTTGCAATTTATACCCCGCCGATTTTTGTATTTATTGTTTAATTTTAAAACATCCATCTGCAGTTAAAACTCTTTGTAATATTTACTAAATGCCCCCCGTACTTCTCTTTATTGCCATTAAGTCCCCCGCCAGGCGCGTGCTTCGCACGTGGCCCTGGCGTTTTTGCAGACTTAACCCTGACGTTTGGGGTATTGGCTATTGGTCCCGTAAAATTTTTATATAGTTGTTTAATTTGTGAACGTTTTATATTCAGACCCCTGCTCTTTTGCATATTTACAAAAAGGTCCCTGTCAGGCTTGTATTTTCTCTTTGTTTCTTCTATATTTTTGCATGCATCTCTAAATCACTAAAAATCACCAAAAAATTATCTTAGGTTCCTGTTGACTTGTGCTTATTTTTATTTTTCATTTTTATTGCATTTTAATATTTATGAAAAATAAAAAACATGCATTTTAGCTACTGTTTGCATTAGAAAATACCAAAAAATATCAAAACCCCTTGACAAATTCCAAAAAAATTACCCAAGGTCTATTTTAGTGTCTTTTAGTGTCAATCCAAAAATCATTGAAAATCTCAAAACAAAAACTTTAAAAATTAGAAAACACCTAAAAACTTCATAAAAATCTAAAAAATCATAGAAAAATCATAAAAATATAAACTCTATTTTAGAATTTTCCCTATTTTATTTCCTTTATTTTAAAATTAATTTGAGGAATTTTGGGTAGTGTTTAGTATTTTTCATCCTCATTTTAATCTCGGTCAGTAGTTTTCTTCATTGTTTCTTGTATTTTGACTTTTAGAAAATACCAAAAATACTTAGAAAAATTCCCAAAAAACACAAAAATAGGAAAAAATTATAAAAAGACCAAAAACATTTTACTTTCTAATTTTTTAGCATTTTTCCTTATTTTATAAATATCTTATCTTCCTTCTTCTTACTTTGTTTATATTCTAGTTATTGAAAAAGAAAATATAAAAATATATAAATTATAAAAAGAAAATTTAAAATTTAAAAAATTAAAAATCAAAATACAAAATATAAAATTATTAAAAAAATTAAAAAAATTAAAAAAATAAAAGCCCATAAAAACACTGGCATACTTGTAGACATTAATCACAATCACACACATACACTTTGCTTGATCTATCCTGCTTGCTCCCTGTGTTTGACACTCTACATACTTTCACTATACACCTATTTGTAGAGTTAAAATAAATTTGACTCCACATTTATTCTTCATTGCTTGATTCATTATTGTGGGTTCATTGTTGACTTTAGTCGGGATTCATTGAGGGTCGCCACAGCGACGGTTGTCTCTACTTTGTGCGATATTTAGACCCCGTGAATTCCGTTAAATCACTCACACAATATGAAAATGAATAAGATTGTCTCTCGATTTATAATCTAGAATTACTACAACTAAACTAATTAAAGACACGCAGTCAACATGCATTCATTAATTTCCCAATTGTTCTTTGAAATTAGCATGGATTCCAACCACCTCATCACTGGGGACATCTCCATGGTCGTTGTTTATGCCAACAATATCACCTCAATTATTTGAGCCAGATTGAAAGCAGATATGTGGGTCTCGGTGATTCTTGCCCTTAACGTCACCTTCATTACTGTATACAACAGCCGCGACACCTTTTCGCTTACCTTAAGTTGATGGGTTAGTGTGTCCAGTTGCATTCCATCGGTTTCGTGTTATCCTTAACTTAAATACATGCACTACATTTATGTAATATGAAAGACATGAGTTTAGTGTTGTGGATGCTCAAGATCCTTGTAATCTGTTCTGTTAATCAGTCCTTCTAGAGTGTGATACGTTCGGAGCCAATTAACTAAAAGTGATTATTCTAGGAGTCGAATCAATATGTAAATCAAATTAATTACAATTTGTTATACACACATATAAGTGCGATAACATGAATGACATCTATGATATTGATGCCGAGTCCGTAGTGGAGAGGATAATTTCTGACCTCGCAACAATAAGAAGACATACTTTGATCAATCCACGAATCCCATATAACAGTACACGAAATGAGTTTATAGTATAATTAATCTTTTAAAAAAAACAGTGACAAATGTTATATCCATTATATCATAGCAACACTCCATATAACTATGGTGATCTATTGTTATTTTTCAAAATTCATAATTTTATTTTACATGAATTCTTCTTCTTTTATTTATAAAAGCAGGTAATTGTATTCTCCGAGGGATTGGAGGAAGGTCCTTATAGTATAATCACCATGTTTTAACGAATACACGTACATCTCTTATCGTAATCATTTTTAAAATGAATGAAGGTGTGAATCACTTTAAAGTCTTTCGCTGCATCACAACAACAAAATTGGTCTAGAACAAATGGAATGAGTCAAAATAAGGAACAAATACAAAATATAAACTGGACCAGTTGATCAAAGATAAGAAATCAAACATTAGAAAATTAAAATCTCATGTCGAAAGTTCA
Source organism: Ottelia alismoides (assembly GCA_037367405.1). Classification (NCBI taxonomy): domain Eukaryota; kingdom Viridiplantae; phylum Streptophyta; class Magnoliopsida; order Alismatales; family Hydrocharitaceae; genus Ottelia; species Ottelia alismoides. The sequence continues at coordinate 29,518 of JAZKJV010004414.1, forward strand.
AGACACAATATAATGGCATGGAAAAGTCCATCATGGAGGATAAAATAGTATAATGAACCCAATTATATCTTTGTTGTCTTTTAGTAATTTACTTTGTTGTCTTTTAGTAATTTACGTATGCTCGTATAATTATATTTTTACACATGTAATTATCGTCGATTCTATCTTATATTTTTAGGAAACGTCACTTTTATACTGTTTTATGTCACCGTCTCACAATTTTAATTTCTCCTTTTTATAAATAATTACCCGTGCAATGCACGAGTTAGCACTAATTTTATTTATTAGGGAGGTGCCAATATTTTTTATAGTTTATTTTTTATTTTATTGAATGGTTTTAAAGCCACCATTATTTTCTTTCGTCCCCTACCAAAACCCGAATGCATTCTTTCTTCTCCCTCACCATCCCCTCCCTAACGAAAACCCCACCACCGCTCTCTTCTTCGTCGCCAGCAAAAACCCATCTCCTCTCCAATTCATCGACGGAACCTGACAACCTTCCAACCACAGCTCCACCTCCATCCAACCCTGCCTCCTAAAGCGTCCACTACCCCTCCGCCAACACCAACCACCAAATGCTCCCCTAGCCTTGATTCGCCTCTAGCCTCCAACGCTAAAAAAGGTCCCACCAACCTTAACCGAAGCCACTGTTGTTCCCATCGCTGAGCGCCATCTCTCTCTCCTGCAACCCTCAAGTCCGAAGGTTGGTCACTGGTTAGGAAGCCCCGATTAATGTCCTTTTATTGTGGTGTCAAATTTCTAAATCACAGTTCTGATGTCATTCAATAACCAGTTGCTTATTAATATGATTTAGTATTATTTTTTTTAGCCAGCATCTTTCTCCAAGAAAACATGTTGTTTATCGATTCCAGTTTTGCCGTTGAAAAGCCCGAAATTTAGCCCTTTAATAATGTGGAATTAACACTCGAATCTCGTTACAGTCAGACGAAATCGGATCGATCAAAAACCAATATAATTCATTTATCAATTAAATGCAAGCGGTCGATTTTATTTACATGGGCAAGGCCAAGGTCGAACTCAAGGACACAAGCCTCTAAAGTACTTATTTAGACTCCTATGACTCAGATTAAGTGATGAATTAACAACCCATAGGTCAGAACACACTAGGACACATGATGCACACAAATGAGAACACTTTTTATTTGGTTTTAATAATGCAATGAGATGCAAGTATAAATATATGCAAATATGCCCTACATAGCTGAAATCATTGAGCAATGAAAATGAAGTCAATTTCAGATCATTTCATGAAGCCAATTTTAATTTATAAAATGAAAGGCATGAGAGACAATTAAACAAATGACATTGTAATACTAGAATTAATCATCAGAATTTCAAGTATTAAATAAGGAAACAAATCATGCCATTAGATAGAGAAAGAAATAAGCTTCAAAACGAAACTAAAATAGCTAAAACAGAGGTTGAATGCTCAAGATATTCACAAAAGAGTCTAGGGGCATGATCGTAAAGAAAATATGAAAAATAAACAAGAAAAAAAATACAAACATGTCCCTAGGAGGACTTAAATGTAATTATGAAAAGTTACAAGGCCTTCCCTGTAATTTACCCATACACACGGGGTCTAAATTACAATTATTAAAATCCAGAGGGGGTCAGTTGCAATTCACGCCAGGACGCATGCCAGGCACGTGCTCGGAGGACCTATTTGTAATTTGGATAAGTTGGGGGTGTCCCTGTAAAATTTCCAAACCTCATGTGACCAAGGCACGTGAGGCTAGGCTCAGGTGCAGGTGCAAGAAAGGGGTGAGGCTCAGGACACGTGGGATGATATGGGGCGACATACTCTGCCGTGGATCGCCCGAGCCTCCTAGCTTTAGAGGCGTCTGTGTGGCTGACTTAGGGCCATTAGATGAGCATTGGGAGGGTGCCATCCAACGACACTTGTACGATCTGGAGCTCTATCCTCCTCCGCTGGACGGCGACGCGATTGGGCCTCCAGCAGAGCTATGCGAGCTCCGTCGTTTCCGTCTGTGCATGATGTATTCCGTGGAGGTTCCTAGAAGGTCTGGGGCGGTCGTCGAAGCAAGGGGAAGACGCTGGACTTCATGGAATAGGTTGATGGTGCATGTACGCTGGAGACGAAGCTCGAGAAATGAGCTCCGGCGAAGGCTCCGACCAATGACGAAAGTACCTACAAACGTCAATCTGTAGGCAAAGCGTGTGTGTGAGAGATGAGTGTGGGTGAAGTGGGGTCCCGTGCGAGTGGAGGAATGGGAGACCAGAGCTCTGTCTCCGATGAACAGGAGAGGAGGTGGAGCGATGGCATTCAGGCGATGAAGAAGAAGGGAAAGCGAGTGGAGGTGTGCGCGAGGATGAGTGAAGTGTGGGGAAACTCATGCAAGGGTGGATTAATGGTGAAAATGCGTGCGTGAATCTAATTAAATAGGAGAAACACAACGAAAAAGCGTAAGGGACTTACCTGGAGCTCGAGGCGGAGGAGGGACGGCTAGGGCTGAGCACCGGTGGTGCTCCGATCATCACTGGACTTCCCCAACCATGGGGAGCAGCTTGCCGGCGTTCTACGGCCGGAGGCAAGGCCTACCATGACCAGGGGGTCGACACCGAGACCAACGACGGTTGTCGCATCATCGATCCGACCTCCCCCTATCACGGGGAGGCGGAGAGATGATGGGTCGTGGCTCGCGTAAAGATGGACGACGTAAATTTGGGGTGGCGACGATGTATTTGAAGGGGGAGGTTTCGAGGTTCAGATGGTGAGGAGGTGGTTTGCGATTGAGATATGGAGCGGGGGAAGAGAGGGGTGTGAGGAGATACATGGTCCGCGAGGGTTATGGATGAGTGGGCTTGGACCGGGCGCGGTCAAGGAGTGGTGGGAGCAGACGTCGTGGTCGGGAAAATTAAAGAGGGATGAAGGGGTTGCGTGGTGGAGAACGTGGAAGAACGTGGGTGTCTGGAGGTAGGAGACGAAGGCATGACCATTGGATCTTGCAATCCAACAGTTGGGCAACAAGCGTGAAGAAGCGACCATGTTCTAATCGATCAGGGCACATCCAATGGATATGGGCGAAGCGTGTTTGGGCCGTTGGATCTGGATATCAAACGGTTAAGAATTAGGCGGGCGTGGAAGTGCGAGATGCGGTCTGGAGGGCAATCGGAGGGTGAAGGTTTGAAGAAGGAACATGTGGCTGAGATGGGAGCGTCCTACTGCGATCGGACAACGCAGAAAGGATGGTGTGTGGCGTGAGGGGAAGTGGGGCACGTGGCTCAACCAGAAACAACCACGTGGCCCAACCCGATTATTCAGAAGAAAAAATTCAAAAAGAAATTGAGGGATGTCGAATTTGGAAAAACTCAAAACATGAAAGTTGTAGATCTCGGGGAGATCTACAAGTTTCTTATTGACAAAAAATGCAAACTAAGTTAAACAAAGGGGAAAATATTTATATGGGCATTTTTAAAGGTATAAAAACTGCGATTTTTGCTTTGTCATTTTTTTATTTTTAATTTATTTTAAGACCAAGATATATACAATAATTAATCTGGTTATTATTGTTAGAATTTAAGCAAGATGTTTTAATATGTAGAATTTAACATGATGAAACCAAGGTTCATCATCCCCCTGTACTTAAACTATGCTCGTCCTCGAGCATCTCAAAAATGAATAAGTTAGATTACCAATGATTGTGCATGTGAATACAAGACCTGATCTGTTCAAGAACTCCCGGTTTAATATATCCAAAATTTTAAAGTTGAACCAGGCTTTAATCAAGAGGCATCCAATTTCTCTAATCATCTGACTCTCTCTATTTACATATAAAATAAGGATATGATATTAAGTGTTGACCGCAGTCACGAAAGTAAAGTCATAACTTCACCTGAGGTTCCCGTCCAAGAGACTCTCCTAAGACTCTATCCTCAGCACTAGGGAATAAATCAAATACTGCATCCAATCCTCTGTCTCTTTAGATGTCAGACTCAGAAATGTAGGTGGCAGGCCAGTTGGAGGGTTTAGGATTGTGTCATTTCTTCTCTCCCTCTCATTGGAGCAAGGATCCTTTCGAGTGCCTTATTAACTCAACACATGTTTTTTTAGTTGTTGACCAGTGCGTCCGTCAAGAGAAATCAGAGTCGTCTGCACTTGTTTTCCTGGGAGTACACTGGGGTATGTCTTTTTTGAGTACCTATCATACCCTCTACACCAAGACTTGTATCACTGTACAATGTAGAGCCCTTTTTGGGTGCTAGCCCGACTCCTTGGCCCTAATAGCGGTGGTCCAAATGGACACTTTGAAATGATATGTAGCGCTCGCCTTTGGTGAAAGCTCTTTGATATGTGATTTTGTAGGGTGAGAGCTTGTATTTCTTTATTTTCTTTTCTTTACTTTTTGGCTAGCTCCGCTGCTTTTACCAAGAGTTGGCGCACACTGATCAACAATTTTTTATTTTATCACACCATGGTACATAGGTAAATGTCAAGAGATAGTACAAGAATCATGTTCTCATACTGGCTAATAGATGTTGACACTCGGGTTTCATGAACCATCCTCGAGTATCATAAAATCAGGTCCTAACTCAATTCCCCCATCCCAGTTCCTCAAGTAAAATTTCAACTCACCTCATCATAATTGCAGTCATGCATGTGAAGTGCTGATCATATTCTTTAAAGCTAGAGACTAAGCATGCAATATAGCACGTAAATCTTTCAGACTAGGGAAATGTGGATAATTAAGTCAAAGACCCTGATGATTAAAGCTGGTTAACTTAAAATCTCAATACCTCATAAACCAAGTGTTCTTGAACATCACTAATCTTGTGTGAATGTGGAAGTGTCGGGGAGTAAACCAACTCCTTCATCATTTTTTTCATTTTCATTTTCATTTTGTTTTTTTTCAGCAACAATGTTTACAAACACAAGTTAGTCTCATTTAAACCCTCTTTTTTGAAAAGATTTTTGAAAAGATTTTCTAAACAGTGTCACACATATATAAATGTTTTTCAAACATTTTTCAAACGTTTTTTCAAAACAAGTAAAACCCATTTTTTAAACCATTTTCAAAATATTTTCTTCAAAATAAGGTAATATAGCATAGAAAATTTTCAAACTTTGAAATCATTATATCCAATTCAATTCAAGAAAATTTATACACTATCCCAAAAAAGTTTTAAAATTTTCAAAATTCTCAAAATAGAGCTATGGTTAAAGTACATATATACTGTATATACGGTATACCCCCATGTACTTAAATTATGCTATGTCCTCGTAGCACTAAATGATACAAAACCATAGCTTAAGTTAAGATATAGGAAAGGATACATAAACTGAGGAGGAAATCCCCTATACTTAGGTTAGGAACAACCTGAGTAATGGAGAGAAGGATAAATGAGTCAGGAATTCACAGGGACTCAGGTCCCCCCCTATACTTAGGCTAAGAATAGCCTAAGTAAAGAGATGGATAAGTGAAGTTGGGGAGACCTGCGGGGAATAAAGAGGTTAGGATGGATTTACACGTGGATGAATGAATCTATGGAGATTAATGGAGTGTCTAGGATCGATGGGAGGGTGTAGAAAACAAACAAGGCTCAATCAAACAAGCAACACCCTTGATTCACCAACTCACACATGAAACCAACAAATATTGGTTATTTATCATGTCATTTTTATTGGTGATAAATGCAAATGTAATCTAATTTACACAAGGATCAATGATACGACAAATCAAAAATATCCTACGTAAAAGGGTACTGCTCCCCCAAAACATGATTTTACTCCATTTTATTGGTCAATTTGCATTATCAGTCCCAATTCTTAGCTTTAAGGTTATCACTGATTTAATGAGATCACAAATCAATCAAACATCATCTACCGCTCATTCCCAATTTCCATTTAATCCTAGGTAATCAGTCCAGGAAGGGATGTCGAGAAAAAGCCGACGCATACGATAAAATCATGATATATACTTAAGAGAAAAACTCGCAGTGCCTTTAGCTATCTTCGTGAGGAACAAGATTGAATTAAAACCAAAATGCTTAACGTATACAAGTCGATGAAAACCGCACCTAGCATGTTCTATTAGCGATGGCCAAGTGAAGCAATGTCTACGTACGTCTCAAATTAATGTGTGTCCTACCTACGATCAAACACATATGATATGAAAGAAAAATAGCTCAGAGAGCCGCATACCTTATCCGAAGTTGACACTCAAGTGGGGCGAGACCCACACAACCACATTTGCCTTCGTTCATTTACAATCGCGAGTCTCCAAATGAAGACAGTTGTAAAGACGATTATTTACATGAAATACATGAAAAATGTAGAAGGCATTAATTCTCTTCAATTTCTCCAATGGTTGCTTCTGCGACTCCTCGCAGTGGGAGCTCTTGCTCCTTTCCTCCTTGATCGATAAGGGACCCTGCCACAAAAAGCAAACATTATATATATATATATATATATATTCGAGAATTATCAACACAATGCAAGCAACTCAAAAAACTCAACCTGAAGGTTAAACATTGCTACTTAAATCAAATAATAAAAATATAAATAAAATGAAAGATGAGTCGTGTCCCCAACAATGACGCCATTTGAAACCCCAAAATTTAACCCTTTAATAATAAGGAGTTAACACTCGAATCTCGTTGCAGTCGGGAAAAACCGGATCGATCAAAAACCACTATGATTCATTTATCAATTATATGCAAAGTGGCCGGATTTATTTACTTGGGCAAACCCAAGGTCGAACTCAGGGGCACATGCCTCTTAAGTACTTATTTAGACTCCTATGACTCAGATTAAGTGACGAATTAACAACTCATATGTCAGAACACACTAGGACACATGATGCGCACAAATGAGAACACTTTTTATTTGGTTTTAATAATGCAATGAGATGCAAGTATAAATATATGCAAATATGCGCTATATAGCTGAAATCATTAAGCAATGGAAATGAAGTTAATTTCAGGATCATTTCATGAAGCCATTTTTTAATTTTAAAATGAAAGGCATGAGAGATAATTAAACAAATGATACTATATTACTAGAATTAATCATCTGAATTTAAAGTGTCAAATAAGGAAACAAATCATGTCAAGAGAAAGAAATAAGCTTCGAAATGAAAATGAAATCAACTAAAATGGAGGTCGGATGCTCAAGCTATTCACAAAAGAGTCTAGGGGCATAACCGCAAAGAAAACATGAAAAATAAATAGGAAAAATCACAAACATGTCCCTAAGAGGACTTGAATGTAATTATGAAAAGTTGCAAGGCCTTCCCTGTAATTTACCCATACACACGGGGGCTAAATTACAATTATTAAAACCTGGAGGGGGTCTATTGCAATTAACCCCATGAGCACATACCAGGCACGTGCTCGGAGGACCTATTTGTAATTTACAGAAGTTGGCGGGGTATCGCTGCAAAATTTCCAACCCTCACGTGACCAAGGCACGTGAGGCTAGGCTCGGGTGCAGGTGTAGGATCGGGGCAAGTCTCGGGACACGAGGGCTGATATGGAGTGACGTACTCTGGCATGGATCGCCCGAGCCTCCTAGCTTTAGAGGAGTCTATGTGGCTGACTTGGGGCCGCTGGATGAGCACTGGGAGGGTGCCATCCAACGACACTTGTACGATACGGAGCTCCTTCCTCCTCTAGTAGACGACAACGCGATTGGGGCTTCGACAAAGTTGCGCAAGCTCCGTCGTTGTCATATGCACATGATGCTGCTCCGTGGAGGTTACTGGAAGGTCGGGGGCCGTCGTCGAAGCAAGGGGAAGACGCTGAACTTCCTGGAGTAGGTTGGCGATTCATGTACGTCGGAGACGAAGCTTGAGAAATGAGCTCCGGCGAAGGCTCTGAGTAATGACGAAAGTACTTACAAATGTCAGTCCATAGCCGAAGCGTGCGCGTGTGAGATGAGTATGGGTGAAGTGGGGTCCCATGCTAGTGGAGGAATGGGAGACCAGAGCTCCTTCTCCGGCGAACTGGAGAGGAGGTGGAGCGATGGTGTTCAGGCGATGAAGAAGAAGAGAAGGCGAGTGGAGGTGTGCACGAGGATGAGTGAAGTGTGGGGAAACTCATGCGCGGGTGGATTAATGGTGAAAGTGTATGCGTGAATCTAATTAAATAGGAGAAAATAATGAAAAACATAAGGAACTTACCTCGAGCTCGGGGTAGAGGAGGGACGGCTTGGGCTAAGCGCCGGTGGCGCTTCGATCATCGCTGGACTCTCCCAGCCATGTGGAGCAGCTTGCCGATGTTCTGTGGCCGGAGGCAAGGCCTACCATGGCCAGGGGTTGACACCGGGACCAACAACAATCATCGCATTGTCGATCCGACCTCCCTCTGTCACGGGGAGGCAGAGAGATGCTGGGCAGTGGCCCGTGTAAAGGTGGATGACTAAATTTGGGGTGGCGACGCCGTATTTGAAGGGGGAGGTTTCGAGGTTCCGGTGGTGGAGGAGGTGGTTTACGGTTGAGATATGGAGCGGGGAAGAGAGGGGCATGAGGAGATACGTGGTCCGTGAGGGTCACAGATGAGTAGGCTTGGACTGGGCGTGGTCAGCGAGTGGTGGGAGCGGCGTCATGGTCGGGAAAGTTAAAGAGGGACGAGGGGGTTGCGTGGTGGAGAATGTGGAAGAACGTGGGTGTATGGAGGTGGGAGACGAAGGATTGACCTTTGGATCTTGTGATCCAACGGTTGGGCAACGAGCGTGAAGAAGCGGTCCTGTCATTTGATGAATCTGAAATTTAGCCCTTTAATAATGTTGAATTGACACTCGACTTTGTTGCAGTCGGGCAAAATAAGATCTATCAAAAATCACTTAGATAGATTTGTCAATTAAATCTTAGCGATCGAATTTATTTACTTGGGCAAGCCCAAGGGTCGAACTCAGGGACATGAGCCTCTTAAGCAGATACTCATATTCTCATTAATTAGATTAAGTGGAGAATTAACAACTCATAGGTTATAACACACAATGACAAATGATGCAGATGAGGTAGCCGGATGCAGACACTTTTTGTTTGAATTTTATAATGCAATGTGATGTATGTATAGACACAGACACACTAGCCCTATCTAGATGAAACTAATAAGCAATAAAGGCATAGTCAATTTCAGGTCATTTTGATGAATCAAACTTAATTGATAAGTTACTTAATGACAATTAAAATCATTAAATAGATGACACTTTATAATTAAAATTAATCATCTGAATACAAGTGTGAAATCAAAAAATAAATCATGCCATTGGATAGGTAAGGAACTAAGCTACAAAACGAGACTGTAATCAACTAAAACGAAGATCGCATGCTCAAGATATTAACAAAAGAGTCAAGGGGCATAAATGTAAAGAAAACATGGGAAATAATTAGGAAAACATTACAAACAGTTTCCTAGAAGGACTTAAATGTAATTAAGAAAAGTCGCGAGGCCTTCCCTGTAATTTTCCCACACGTGTGGTTGCAATTATTAAAACCTGGAGGGGGTCGAGTACAATAAGCGTCAGGCACGCATGTCATGCACATGATATGAGGACCTATTTGCAATAAGGAGAAGTCGGCGCCCCCCTGCAAATTTCCTAGCCCTCACGTGACCACATCACGTAAGGCTAAGCTCGGATGGAGGTGCAGGCTCGGGGCACGAGGCTCGGGCGCATGGCTGGAGGTTCGGGCCACGTGTCGTCAGTTGGAGATCTGGCTTGTTTCGGGTATCCCGAGCCTGGAGGCTAGCTGAAGACTCGGGGGGCTGACGCGTGGCTTTGCTTGGGCCATCTGATCATGGAGATCGGACGGCAACTGTACGTGCTCGGGGGCGTCGACGTGGCCAAATGTGAGCCGTTGGATAGGCACTGGGAGTGTGCCATCCAACAACATCTGTACGTCCTGGAGTCTCCTCCTCCGTCGATGGCTGACGGTGCGAACTCGTCTCCGGCAGACCTGCAGGAGCTCCGCCATCGTCTCTCAAGCTCGATGAAGATCCCTGGAGGCTACTAGAAGTTGGAGGTCGACGTCATAGCCTAGGAAAGCCCTCGGACCACTTGGAGGAGGCTAGCAGTGGACCATTGCCGGAGGAGAAGCTCGAGAAATGAGCCCCGACCTAAGTCCGGTCATTGAAGATGAACACCTGCAGAAAGGTTAGGGGAGATAGATGAAGCGTGCAGAATTTAAGTGCAAGTGAGGTGAGGGTGACTAGAGGGCCATATGTGCAGAGAAGATGGCGGCCCTGGTCATCTTCTCTAGCGAGGCGAAGAAGAAGGGGACGAGGCAGCTGGAGGTTATGGGGGAGCGAGAAGGTGACCGGAGGGCACGGCGAAGATTGTGAATGTGGGATTGAGCTTGCAAGCGGTGAATTGCGGAGGAAAGAAACCGTGTAAGCCTAATAAATTACAAGAACCGTGTCAAAAAGCAAAGAAGGGACAAGGCATACTTACTTGAAGATTTGGGCGGTCACGACGGCCTGGACTTGAGCTCTGAGGAGGAGTGCGGGTCTTCACTGGACTCAGCGGCCAAGAGGAGTAGTTCGCCAGCATTGTAGAGTATGGAGGCATGGCCTACCATGGCCATGGGTCAACACCGTGGCCATGGTGGTCGTCGCATCATCGATCCAACCTCCCCTTGTCATAGGGATGCAGAGAGATGCTAGGTCGTGACCCGCGTAAAGGTGGACGCCGTAAATTTGGGGTGGCGATAACATATTTGAAGGGGGAGGTTTCGAGGTTCTAGTGGTGGAGGAGGTTGTTTGCGGTTTAGATATGAAGCAGGGAAGAGAGGGGAGTGAGGTGCTACGTGGTCCGCAAGGGTCACAGATGAGTAGGCTTGGACTGGGCGTGGTCAGCGAGTGGTAGGAGCGGACGTCATGATCGGGAAAATTAAAGAGGGACAAGGGGGTTGCGTGATGGAGAACGTGGAAGAACGTGGGTGTCTGGAGGTGGGAGACAAAGGCTTGACCGTTGGATCTTGCGATCCAACGGTTGGGCAACGAGCACGAAGAAGCGGCCCTGATTTAATCGATCTGGGCCCATCTAATGACTGTGAGCGATGCGCGCTTCGGCCGTTGGATCTGGAGATCCAGCGGTCAAGAATTGAGCGGGCGGAAGTACGAGATGCAGTCTGGATGGCAATCGAGGGTGGAGGTTTGAAGAAGGAACATACGGTTGAGATGGGAGCGCCCTACGGCGATCGGACGACGTCGAAAGGAGGGCAAATGGAGTGAGGGGAAGTGGGCCACGTGGCTCAACCAGAAACAATCACGTGCCCCAACCAGATTATTCAGAAGAAAAAAATCGAAAAGAAATAGAGGTATGCCGAATTTGGAGAAACTCAAAACATGAAAGTTGTAGACCTCGACGAGATCTACAAGTTTCATGTTGTCAAAAAACGCAAATGAAGTTAAACAAAGGGATACATATTTTTATGAGCATTTTTAAAGGAGTAAAAACACTACAATTTTTGCTTTGTCATTTTTTTGTATTTTTAATTTATTTTTAGACTAAGATATATACAATAATTAATCTAGTTGTTATTGACGGAATTTAAGCAAGGGATTTTAATATGTAGAAATTAACATGATGAAACCAAGGTTCATCAACCATTCATCTATTTTGTAACAGTGCTTCATTTATTTTACGAAGTTGGTTTTATTAAATCGATTCATTCATTTCTCATATATGTAACGGGGTCACTACAATATTTCGGGGGTTAATTAGTAAATAATTACTATCACAATCATGTTTTTGTCTTATTGTTGCAACGAGAAATTATAAATTAAATGTGTTAATATTACTATTTGAGCCATCTATGGGGATTGTGGCATGACCATAAGAATTGTGCCGTGATTGCACAATATTATCATCTACTAGTCATTAAGGTTGTGCATTGCACTCAGGCAACTGTACATTTAGTTAGGCAATCTAGCGTGCTCTAACTGCATCAGTATTGGGGAACTTTCTATTTAGTTTATCCAATATATTGTTGCCCTTGTAAATTAGACTACATTTTATTTAGCAAACTCGTTAAGATACAAAAGTGACACATTTTTGAAACCTAAATTCTTTTTTTTTCCATTACATACTGATCTATGAACATTTGTAGGCTAACATCAATTATAAATACATAGTATAACCAAACTCAAAATCCTAAAAGAAAATAAAAAAAATCACAATCTTTATTCATTGTTTTGCAGTGGATCAGTGATTGTTAAAGCTGCTAATCGAATCGAATATGTTTGTATTCGATCAGAGTTCGTTTGATAGTAGTTCGAAAAATGTTCGTTTGTTACTTTTTTATGACAAACTCAATTTTGACAGCCCGCGTAGCTATTTTATTCCGCAAACCATCCTTACACCTCGTTCCTTACTTCATGAGCTAGACATAAACTTTAAATTTTAGTCTACAATTTAATGAACCGAATAGAATATAAAATAAGTCCGCTCAACATATGTTCGCATTTCGATAACAGGAATTATTGTTACGTTGCATAAAATAATATAATATGTATAATTTATGTGCAATACAACTAGTTTTTCATCTATGTGGTTACATAGATTTCATTTTTCATGTCACATTTTCAATTTCAAAAACCGCTTATCTATTATGTTCAATTCCAAATCCGTCTCTCACCACGACCGTGCGTGACTCTGGAAAAAACATAGGAAAAAAGGCTACTTCATTTCTCAAATCCCTTCTCTCAACGCCGAACGCCCCCAAACTCTAACCCTTTCACATGAGTCACCGACACGACCGCCTCGGCCAACGCCATCAACGCCGTCGCCCGCTTAGCCCTCTCCATCGCCACACCACCCCTAGTATCCCACTCACGCCCTCAACCCATTTCTTTACCATTCTAACCTTTGTGATCAGGTAGGACTATATACCAATAGCTTTGTAAAACTTCAGTGCCGATGTCTCGGTGAATGGCAACATTCTAAACTTGGCTTGTGGTATACTGCATGTATCACAGTGCCTTAATCTTCACATCCATGTTGCTCTTAATATCAGGTCCATTTTTTCTTTTTCCTGTAGTGAGTAGTGAATTGGGAAGGTTCTATTTTTGATACCACTTACAGGTCAGGAAGATTAAAGTAGACCGATGTCACTTAGTTACAGGGTGTTGACGTTTTTGCATCTTCTTGATCAACAGGAAGATTAAAGTAGACCGATGCCACTTAGTTACAGGGTGTTGACGTTTTTGCATCTCCTTGATCAACAGGACAAGTGACGAGAGCCTTCTCTGTTGAGATAATACCTATATTTAGATAATTCAATTTTTATTTTGTTTTATCCTTTGTAATCTTCTATTTATCCTTTCCCTTTTTTGTATTTTATCCATTGAATTTTTCTCCTACATAAAAGAACCCTTGATCCTTTTTAATTTCATCAGTCACTCTCACATGGTATCAGAACCTTCCTATCTCGAAATCTAACCCGTCCATCACGCTGCGTGTACGTATACGCCTCTTCTGAGATCGCGGCGGCGGCGTGCCCTCAGGCCCTCGCGCATCGTGCCCAGGCCCCCGTCGCCCTCTTCGTCTGGCAGGCGCCCCTGCCTGCACGTGCCTTTGCGCGTGCCCCCCTCTGCGCGAGGCTCCCTTCCGACTTCCGCGCGCGCCTGCGCCTCCGTGCGCGAGGCTTCCTTCCGCCTAGCGCCCCAAGCGTCCTTCGTGCCCAGCGCACCCTGCGTGCCCTCAGGCGATCTCCAGCCACGCGCCCTTTGCACAGGCAGAGACCCCCTCAGCCAGCAACGACGCGCCCAAGGCGACTCCAGCGCCTCTCCTTCTTCCGCTCCCAACTCGTTCTCAACAGATTCGACGACGCGCTGACTCTGGTCGAGTCCGTTGGTGCAGAGGAAGGGCCTTGTGGCATATTGTAAAGACCCCGTTAGCCTTCTGCGGGCTATTTCCTCAACTGGCGGCAACTCCTGTGCCTCCTGCGCTATCAGGTTTTGTGCCCTTGCTTCGTAGATTATTGGCTGTGAATCAGTTTATCATACGGATAGTTTTTGAACAAATTTGAGATCGATAAATCGTATTTTCCGGCAAACATCACGGATTACTAAGGCTGGTTGTTTGATCCTCCCTATGATTCTACAAAATTATTTATACGGTCTATTCCCCAGTTAAAATCTGAAATTTGGCTAGTTTATCATCTCTGACAATAAGGGTGACATCTTCTCGTCCGGAGCCTTTAAGGGCCCGGCACCCATCGTTAAGATGGATGTGACCAATTATGAGTTATGGTCCATGCAGTTTCTCACCCTCATGCAGAGCAACAACAAGGAGCACATCTTGACAGATCCAGAACCAACAGACAAAACTGGGGCAAATGCTTCTTGGAAGCAAGATGACGCGTATGCACGCGTTTGGCTTTGTGGGACTCTTTCTGTAGAAATAGCCAATGATATACTAAGTCAGCCAACTGCGAAGGCAATGTGGGATACTTTGGCATCCACCTATGCCCAGGAAAAGAATGAAGCCAAGATTCTTCAACTCCAGTTTGATATCTACAACACCAAGCAGAATGGTCGTCCCTTACATGTTTACTATTCTTCACTATGGGGTATGTTTGAAAAGCTTCATAGCTACATGCCCATTACAACGTCTACTGAGCAACAGAAGACATATAGGAACTCCACAATGATTGGAGTTTTTATGGCTGGACTTGACAAAGAATATGATGCTGCACGTACTCATCTTCTTACTGGAGCAACCATTCCCCCTATAGAGGAGGCCTATAGCCGTCTCAGTCGACTTGATATCCCTTCGACAACCACGTCTTCACACTCCTCAGCGATGGCTGCTTCTCGTGGTCGAGGTGGGACGATCCATTCCAGAGGACACACACCTCGAGGAAGAGGCGGTGGACGTCAACGTGGCCCCTGCACCTATTGCCGCAAGCCTGGACATGTAGAGGATACGTGCTATCAGAAGCATGGATATCCTGTTTCTGGTCGAGCAACAGAGCATATTGTCTCCCTAGGCCGATCCTCGCCTGGATGATATTGTCTCTCATATCAGAGAGATCATGACTCCCAGTACTGACACCATCACAGATACCGCTACAGCATCCAGAGCCTCTTCGAGCTCCTCAGGTATCACCTATGCCTTTACTGGTAGTATGAATGCAGACATGACAGAATGGATTGTGGACTCTGGTGCGTCTCACCACTTATGTGGAGATAAAACGCAACTAAAGTCCTACAGAGCAATACCACCTGGCAGATGGGTCGTCATTGCTAATGGCAACCACTTACCCATTACAGGACAGGGAGAGGTGCAGTTGAAACCATCCATGCATCTGAAGAATGTTTTACATGCTCCTGACTTTCAGATGAATTTACTTTCTATTAGTCAGATCACTAAGGATCTGCATTGTCGTGCCATCTTTGACCCTTCATCTCTTGTGTTTCAGGACATACTCACGGGCAGGATGATTGGAAGTGGCCATGAGCAGCGGGGACTTTACAAACTGGTCCAACCTCCTCGTGCTAGTGTTTCTATTATACCTACTGGACCGGTCTCTCCTTATTTGTGGCACCTTAGGTTTGGACATCTTCCTCTGCAGAAGTTATGTCATGTTCTCCCTCAGATTTCTACGAGATCCTCCTTTCATTGTGAAGCATGTCAACTTGGGAAGCATCATCGTTCATCGTTTCCATCCCGTCAGAGTCGGAGCAGCTCTCAGCTATTTGAGCTTCTTTATTTAGACATTTGGGGTCCTAGTCGTGTTCCTGATCTTCAAGGACTCCGTTTCTATCTTGTAGCGGTCGATGATTTTTCTAGATTGTCCTGGTTCTTTTTATTGAAAAATAAGTCTGAGGCTGGATCCACTATCAAATATTTTATTAAAGAAATAAAGAATATCTTTTCTGCCAATATCAAGTATATTCGTTCTGACAATGCCTTGGAATTTTGCACCTTACATCTTTCTAAGTTCCTTAAATCCCATGGCATTGTTCATCAGACTTCATGTGTCTACACTTCCCAGCAGAACGGTGTTGCCGAGCGCAAACACCGTCACCTACTTGATGTAACCAGAACATTGTTGATACAGAGTCATGCTCCTCATTCTTACTGGGGTGATGCTGTATTTACTGCTTGTTATCTGGTGAACCACATGCCCTCGTCTGTGTTAGGAGAAAAGGTACCTTACTCGATTGCGTTTCCCGAGAAGGATCTCTTCTCTCTTACACCTCGTGTATTTGGATCTGTTGCCTTTGTTCATGATGTCTCTCCAGGGCGAGACAAGCTCTCTCCTAGAGCTATCAAGTGTGTATTTGTCGGCTATTCTCGTACCCAAAAGGGGTATCGTTGCTTTAATCCACTAAGCCAGAAATATTTTGTTAGTGCTGACGTTACTTTCTTTGAGTCGGTCATGTATTTTTCTCCTACAGGTTGCAAACTTAATCCATATGACTCTGATGATGAGATTTACATGCCACCACCTCCTGTTGATTCTTCACCTACTCCTCCTCCTCCTCCTCCACCTCCTCCACCTCCTCCACCACCTCCGTTGGTTCAGTTTTTGCCTCGTAATGTTCCTCGCAAATCTCGTTCTGTTCTCCCTGCTCAAGAGCCTTGCCCATCATCCAGCACGCCTCAGGTATGTAATGAACATATTATTACTGATGGCACTACTGAATTAACTGTACAACAGGAGGAGCAGATATTCTCTCAAGAAAGAAATATACAAGACCATGACCTGGCTGATGATCTAGATGTTCCAATTGCTCCGCGAAAGCGGAAACGAGCATGTGCTACTTACCCTCTCGCAACCCAGTTTTCTTTGGATAGGCTATCAGAGGATTTCAAAAGATTTACGCTAGCACTATCATCTGTGCAGATACCGCAAACGTATCAGGAGGCTCTCAAAGATAGTCAGTGGAGATTAGCCATGGAAGAAGAGATGGCTGCGCTACAGTCACGTGGTACGTGGAGTCTTGTTTCTGCTCCTATTGATGCATCAGTAGTGGGATGCAAACGGGTGTTTACTGTGAAACACCGTACGGATGGGAGTGTGGATCGCTATAAGGCGAGACTTGTGGCACGAGGGTTTACCCAAACATATGGGGTAGACTATCACGATACTTTCTCCCCTGTTGCCAGACATTCTACTCTCCGTATTCTCCTTGCTATTGCTGTAATACGAGATTGGCCTCTTTATCAGCTTGATGTGAAAAATGCATTTCTCTATGGTGACTTACAGGAGGAGGTCTACATGCAGCAACCACCTGGGTTCGCTGCTGAGGGGGAGTGTCATAAGGTGTGCAGGTTACATAAGGCTATTTATGGCCTCAAGCAGAGCCCAAAAGCATGGTTCCAGAAGCTCTCGGACTTAATAGAGAAGCGGGGGTTTGTGAGATCAACTGCAGATCACTCCTTGTTTATACAGAAGACCCAGAGAGGTATTACAGTCGTTCTTGTTTATGTTGATGACATTATTATCACAGGGGATGACGAGCAAGGTACTCAGGATGCCAAGGACTTCCTAGGTCAGCAGTTTGTGACCAATGACCTTGGACATTTACGTTACTTTCTTGGAATAGAGTTTGCCAGGAATCAACGGGGTCTTGTAATGACCCAAAGGAAATATGTTATAGATCTTCTCTCAGAGACATGCATGGCAGATTGCAGACCTGCCACTACTCCGCTTGACCCAAGCATGAAGTTGTATGATGATGATACTGAGGAAGTCGACAAGAGAAGATACAGAGAGCTGGTTGGCAAGCTATTACATGTAACTATTACCAAGCCCGACATAGCATTTGCAGTAAGCAAAGTAAGTCAATTTATGGAGCAACCCAGACATGCACATATGGATGCAGTGCATATGATTCTAAGATACTTGAAGACTTCACCGGGTACTGGACTTCTTTTCAGTAGAGGCACATCTCTATCAGTGACAGCATGCGCAGATGCAGATTATGCTGGATGTCCAAAAGATAGAAAGTCTACATCTGGATTTGCTGTGTTCATAGGAAATTCTCTTGTTTCATGGATAAGTAAGAAGCAGACAGTGGTTGCTAGATCAAGTGCTGAGTCAGAATACAGGGCTATGGCACCGGCTAGTACAGAAATGATGTGGGTCAGATCTGTTCTTACTGATCTAACCATAGAAGTACCTCTTCCCATGCATCTCCAGTGTGATAATCAAGATGCTCTCTTCATTGCAAATAACCCAACCTTTCATGAAAGGACAAAGCACATAGAGGTGGATTGTCACTACACTCGTGACATGATACAAAAGGGTTTTGTCACTACTACACATGTCAGCTCTGGAGACCAGACAATAGATATACTTACAAAGGCTCTAGCAAGTGCACCTTATCAGAAATGTTGTTCCAAGCTGAGTCTTATTGATATCTACGCTCCAGCTTGAGGGGAAGTGTTGAGATAATACCTATATTTAAATAATTCAATTTTTATTTTGTTTTATCCTTTGTAATATTCTATTTATCCTTTCCCTTTTTTGTATTTTATCCATTGGGTTTTTCTCCTGTATAAGAGAACCCTTGGATCCTTTTTAATTTCATCCAAGTTTATCCCTCTCACATTCTCAAGAAGGTATTTCTAAATCATTTGCATATTTCTGTATGTTTTTCATCGTTTCACCACGTATTAGCTAAGGCCAAACTTGCTTTACTGAAGAAAAATGCATGCTGTTGGTAAATCATTCTTTTGCATTAGGCAATTCCTTGCATATCAGTTCTTGGATCCTTCCACTTTGAAGTTTGAACCCAAATGGTCAAAGTTAACCCATACACAAGTTGGCACTGATCGGCGTGGGATTGGAAAAATCTCCCTATAAGGTCGAATGATAATTATGGCTTTGTCGTGAAACGTGCTCACATGCTTACATATGTTTCTCGTGCACATAAGGGTTTTGTGGGGTTGTTGGTGAGCATTTATCTTTGCTTGTGGGTTGTGGCCACCCAAGGAGATGAGATCTATACGGTGAATTGGTATGTGGCGTTACTGTTCTATGTTCTTGCTTTTTAGTTGGTTTTTTTATGCCTACTTGTAGACCGTTCGCTCACTATTTATCGAAGTTAACCATGCAAAATCTATGATGCATGCGATTTTGTTATGCTCCATCAATAACATCTAACCCTGTTCATGCCCCTTCGTGATTCATATCCATTGCTTAGCATAATAACTGCTTCCATCTAACTAAATAGAAAATGCACACTCATGTTGTTTTGCACTATAATAATTGGGTTTATTGTTTTCAGCAAAATTAGTACTTGGTGTGGATGCCTCTTTGCCGACATGCTTGTTTCAATGTAAAATATAACCTAACTTGCAATTGTCTCTGACCAGTGGATGCCCAAACTACATCGTTTAGCCCCATCTGTTCCCATTATCTTAGTGGGTACAAATCTAGGCGAAGTAACCGATCTAGTTCATTCTAGAACTCCCAAAATTTTATATTTGACATGTTGAAAAATTCAGATTTTTTAAATTTTGATTCTCTAATATGCAAATCTTCATGAAGAAAGGGCCTACATGTTAGATCACATGGAGCTATGACAATTACTTCAGCTCAACTAAGTTTTATCTTGACAATATAAATTGTATAATGTTATGATATTGAATGCGACTGGATATTTAAAACAACATATATATCATAACATATTCAATTCAAGACTATCGAACGATCGAACTTTGTTACTGAACCTGAATTTCGAACGTGTTCATTTTTAGATGTTTTGCTTAAATAAGAAATGTTAATAAATTATTGTCGAATTGAACTCGAACATTCATTATGCAAACGAAATCGAACTCGAACATAAACTAACAAACCTACATCGAACCAAACTCGAACTCTCAAATTTCTTTATCGAATCGAGCTCGAACATAGGTATGTTTGTTACACTTCGGTTCGATTAGCAGCCCTAGTGAGTGTACTCATAATACTCCCACCAAGATGGAGCTTTCCTGTGAAGTATGCTCATCTTAGATAAGCATTGATATAAGGTCTATAGGGATGCGGTAAACATCTGATGAACGTGTACTATATGCAACTTAATCCCTGAAATATCTCCATATTTGAGCATTCATGAATAAAATCTCCAGAATTTTTATGTTTTTATTAACTTGAAATTTTTGACTTGGATTGTGCCTAATCGACAACTATAAATTAAATCTCTAATACCTTAATTAATTATTACATTTTGTTAGTTTTTTAAATCAAATATTACAAACCACTTAATCCGCATATGTCACCGAGTACTCCTCTGCATATACGGTTAACCGCCTTCGACTGTTGCGTTCAATGAATATCGTATACCACATTTCTAAACCTTGAATTCCATTGCTTGATAATTCTAAGACTTATTGGGACATGCCAAATGAGATTGCAATGCTAATTGTCTCTGAGAGCTTATTTCTGCCTTTCAGGAGAACATCATAAGCTTCAGTTTCGAGGAATCTAAGAAAGCTATGGATGCAAAGATAGATCTTCGCCAAGCAAATTTAAATCCAGAAAGGCCTGGTCAGTATGCGTCGATGTAACATTCTTGTATGCATGCTTGCATGTGAATTTATAATTTTCTTTATCTTTTTTCTGCGGATTGTTAAATGCAGATCGCATTTCGTAAGTAAAAGCACATGTAGACATTACATGGTAGCCAGTTTTGCCCGATATTCATGTTCATTTATATGTTATAACCACAGTGACCAAATGGAGAGGTTTCTCAGACCTAATGCACAAAATTTAATTAGTAGTCACAAACGTCTAGGTTGCCTTTATGATGGAAGAATTATGCTACCTGAGTAAGAAAGAAATGGTTCTTTCTTCTTTCCGAGCAGCGACATATTGATGAAATTAAGTGTTGGTGTGAAGTAGTATCTGATTTTCGACAAAGGAATATATTAGGACATAATACTTTTAGGGCATGTTTGATAACTAGGTTGGGTTGGGTTGGAGTAACCTCCTGCGAATAGTAGCTGTTTGGATGGTTATGAGGGTTGGAGAGGGTTGGAATGATGAATATGATGTGATGTCACATTGGTTTGTGATGGAATCATAACCCAGGAATGCAAGGGGGTAAACCAGGTTACCCCGGGCTAACCTGGTAACCAAACCAGCCCTTAAGACTTGTATTTGAAAGGGTAGAGAAATGCACATTTCATTTTCTGTGTGAACAGACTGAAGAAGGTGAAGTTGTTATCAAATGTGTATTACTTTAGTGTAAGGCAGCTAAAATGTTGACAAAAGAACACTGTATATTCATGAGATTAACATCTGGCAAAAATATGGCAGCAAGCTGTTTTTTTTCTTCTTTTTATTCTGCACTCTATATGGTTTCTTACTGGTTTCTCATAGCTTTCATAGCTACTATTTTATATCTGATTACAGCCTCCTCTGTACATCTTTTATTATTATATAACACCCTTATTATGGACCCAACTTCTCATCATCAGTATTATTCACATAAGAGGAGTCCGGAATCCATGGTCACGGGTCTATTTCAGCCATATATATTCGGTGTTATTTGCTCAACAATAATCTAGGGTGGGTTGCAATCATGTGATCTCTTGGAGCGTAGCTAAGCTCAAAGGTCCTCCCAGTGTGATCCCCTTTTAGATGACGATGCATGCTGGCCAGACTTCCTATCCTTTTGGTTGGCAACAACAAGTTTTTGTCGTGTGCTTGTCCTCGAAGAACGAAGCGGTGAAGGATGATTTTGAGGCAAACATTGAGGCACTGATCTCGAGTGGTGGAGTAAAAACATCTAGAGATGGCCGTAATTACGGGTTGCATTTAGGGCACAAATCTTACAAGGGTGTGGTTTCTGGTTGGACTAGTGCTGACACTTTAGGGCTTCATCGAAGGCCCCTTTGCTTGTCGAGTTTGCTCTAATAGAGTCAAGCCCTCTTGTACACGATGTTGATTGGCCTTTATCTTCGAGCATAAGGGGATATATCTACCCTTTCATTCTGTTATATTTCTTAAGCCCATTTGTGAAGGGGATTTGTGATCAGGGGCTTAGAAACAAGCATGCTTAAACAAGCTTGAAGGCTGCCTTCGTTTGGGTGACGACGACACTCTCGAGGCGGTGGCCAGATCTCTGGTCCCTGAGGTGTAATGAGATTTCTTGGATCCGTTGGGGGAGTGTCGGCATTAGTCACAAGGCAACACTTGCTTGCCATGGCATGGATGTTTGAAGATCTGTCGGTCTCCAGAAGCATTTAGAGAAACAATTAGTTGGGGGTAGAAAACAATGGACAAGAATCCCTATTCTAGGGAACTGCTGAGGTGAGGGACTTGGGAGTGGAAACCAAGGATGTAAGACACTTTTCTTTGTTCGTGGAGGATGTTGGTTAGAAGCCTTCGGTGGAGGTCGAGATCGAGGAACTGTGGTTGGTGGAGGATGAGTTTAAGGGGCGTCAGTGAAGGATCCTAGATTTCAAGGAGAGGTGACGTCTTACGTGGGAGTGCTGCTTGCATGGGAGGCCCCATTTGTTGGTTAATGAAGCTCGTAACTTGGAACGTTCAGGATCAAGGGAAGCATGAGAAGCATGTGGCAATGGCCTCGCTCCTTGGGTCAGAACAAGTGTATACAACTTTTTGGGAAGAAACTAAGCTTGAGACATGATTCATTCTGTGGAAGTTTGTGTCTGACCTACGTTGTCAAAGTTCGGAGCTATTGGGTCTACAGGGAGCTTTGGATGGATCGTTCTTTATTGGAAGGGTAGCATTTTTCACAATCAAATGAGGTTTTAGATTGGAGATTAACTATGGTTGTTCTTGATCGTTTCTCGAATGGTGTGTGGTTGGTGATTACTTCCATGTACGACCCCGATGAGATTTTCATAAAATATAGAGCTTTGGGATGAGTTAAGATTAATTCATGCCAGACTTCAGTATTTGCCGTGAATCGTGAAGGGTAGCTTCTTTGCTTGCTGATGGTTTTCTAAGATTGATTGCTGGCTTGATTCTGACGAATTTGCTATCCTTGTTACTGAGATGTCCTTGGAGATTGTGGATGCCACAAACTATAGATATACATGGATGAACTCTTCAATGTTCAGAAAATCGGCTAGGCGGCTGCATATGCGGCCACATATGCGTACTCAGAGTCGGACCCTCAAGCGCACCGCATATGCACTATGCGTAGGTTATGCGCTATTGGTGCATACTCGGTCTGAGTAATCCGCATATGCGGCCGCATATATAATAGACATCGCACCCTCACACCCATCCCTCCACTCCCGAGCCCTAGTTCCCGATAAGGATCCCCCCTCCGGTGCTCCACCTTGCAGCTCCAGGGCTCCACCTTGCACCAGAACCCCCTCTAGGGCTCCGCCTTGCTGCTCCAGTGCTTCGCCTTGCAGCAGCTGCTGCCTCTCCGATCTGCTCCTTTAAGGCTTCAACCAAAGTTTTAAATCTCGATTTCGATTTCGTTTCGAGATGGCGAAAAGATGAAACGACTTTGAAATTTCATCAAAATTTCGTCAATTTTGGTCAAAATCGGTCTCGATTTGTGAAGGAAGGATCTATATCGAGATTTCGGTGGAGTGTCAAAATCGAGATTTCGGTGAAATTTCGTCGAAATGTGAAACATTGGCTTCAACCCCCTCTGGTCTGCTCCTCCGCCTGAGCTGCTCCGTCGCCTTTTGCTCCACCTCCCTCTGGAACCTGCAATTGCCGTCCGCCAAGGTGCGCTATCCATTTCTACAACATGTTTTACTTGTAGAGTGCACGCGTTTATGTTGGTGCTGATTCTAATGTGAATGCTATGAATGTGTTGGTGCTAATTTTCGGAATGGTTTTTATGCTATGAATGTGTAGTGCTAAATTCCAGGAATACATTTATATCTCGAGAAGAGCAGCATCACATTTATGCTTGTTTTTAGTTAATTCTTGGTTAAACATGGAGTTTTTGGGTGAAATAATCGAGGGCAAATAAATTTCGAAACAATGAAAGAAAGTTGGGAATTGTGATAATAAGCTAGGGATTGTGATATATGATACTGGAATGCTGGATGCTGAAATTATTTAGCCCTAAATACTGGAATGAAGGGACCCTTCTCTTATTGCAGCATTTAGCCCTAAATACTGGAATGTTGGATCTGAATTATTTGGCCAAATAATTCAGATCTTTGAGTTTTTTATTTTGGCACAATTTTTCTATGGCTTCCCTGAAGATCCTAGCTTCCTTCAGTAGGGACCTTCACTTGAAGCAGGAGGAGGTGAGGGGTTTGGCTAAAGTGAAGGTTGTCCGGTTTGATAATTTGGAGAATGAGTAGGAGCAGTGTCATCTGGAGAATAAACAAATGTGAGTTAGGAGTGTACAATTAAAAATCATTATGGAGGAGGATAAAAATAGTCAGGTAGAGTAGAGGCGGATGTTTTGATGGGGAGGGTTGAGGGAGGGCAACATGAACACTTATTCTTTCATGCGATGGCTGGGGAGGGGACGGAATATCTTTTATTCTCCCTTCGAGGGGGGTGATTTCTTGGGGAATGAGGTTGGGACTATGGTGGTTAGGCTTGCAAAAATCGACCGACTAGGTCAATTAGTTGAAATGAGGGGATCCTCAAACTGGATAAGCCTAGTCAACCTATCGATGTCACTGCTCTTGGTTGACTCGATTAGTCGGTCAACTTTATTTTTAACAGTTATTTATGTTTTTTTTAAAGTAAACTAAAATTAAGATGCAAAAATGTTCGATTAAAATTTAATTTTTACTTTTATTTCATTGTAGTCATATTATTGATATATATAAATATAAATAAATTTTTATATTTTGAATATACAAAAGACTTAACCGGCTAATTTCGATCAACGGCCCTTCTGTCGATTAGTGCTTTGTCAAGACCCTTTTGACTAAATACGAAATATTGAATTTTGCAAGCTTGATGGTCGTGTAGCACTTTTGACACATTGAGAGGTGTGTACGCATGGGTGGCATGTGCTAGGTGTGACAAGGTGCGAGCAGATTCTCTTAGGAGCAGGACGATGGTTTCGTTCATGATTTTAGGTCCCATAAGGTCCATGTGCAGTTTTTGATTTGAACAGGGATGTCTCCTTTAAGACTAGAAGGCTTTCTGGTTTCCTCCTTTAGAGAGTTTTGGGATGTGATATATGAGAATGTCACGGGCTTTGCTTGGTGAATTTTGATACGGGATCAGATAAGAAGCTGAATTATTCCTTACTTTTTATTGCCCAAGAGAGATATAAACCCTGGAGGTTGAAAACTTTTGGCCAATTGAGCTTTTGGATGCTATTTACTTTATTTTGGCAAAGCTGCCGACTAATTGACTTTGATTGGTATTGTGATCCATCATTTCCTTGGTTCAATTTGCTTTTATTCCCGGTTACCTGATGGATAGTGTGGATATGACAACTGCAATAGTTGTTGGTTGGAAGATGTGTAAGACCAAGGTGATTCATTGGAAGGTCTATTTTCCCAAGGTGTACAATTGCATGGACTTAGAGATTCATTTGGATTTCTCTCTGTTTCCCTAGGATCGAAGAAGCTTGGTTTGCATGGATAAAGAGATACAATGCATTGTCATGATGCCGTACTCGATGTTTTGAACTGTCTATCCGAAAGCAATTTTTTCCAACTGCAGATGGGGTCAGGCGTGGCCACATGGGTGACCCCTTATGTACCTTCTTTTTGTTCAGCTTGTAAATGTCTTGTCTGTGATAGTGGAATGGGCCGTGCATGACGAGTTCTGTGCTCGATACACTCAAGTCAAGTTCTCTATTCCAGTCCACCAATATGTAAATGATATCGCTTTTTTTGTGGAGGGTTGAATCCCAAAGTGCAAGGTGGAACTCTATAGTTCTGGAGATTTTTGGCAACATCTGTAAGCTTCAAGTTAGGAGGGGTCAATTTGATTTTGTCCCTTTGACATTATGATGACGGCGAGGGTGGTTGCATGTGAGTTTATTTTGAGGACTTTTGGGTGCGTTTGGTTCGGAGGTTATCCAGCCGATGGTAACCCACCCCAACTTTGGGTTATCTAGTGGATAACTTGTTATTGGTGTTTGGATAGAGGGTTTTACTATATTGTAAGGGTTTCCTGTGATGTGACTTTTATTGAAGTTTTGGGAGAATGATTGATTGTTGATTATTTTTTGAATGATTTATTGTTGATTATTTTTTATTAATGGGAGGTGGAGGCGATATTTATATATATATTATGCATGTATGTATATGTATATATGTCATGTATGTATATGTATATATTATGTACATATATTTTACGTATATTATGTAGGGTTCAATGGGGGCTACCCCGCCCCATTTTCCGACGTTTTTTTGTTATCAAAAATACCATCATGTATTTTTATCATTATATCCCTCTAATATGCCATTCCAATTTCATCAGAACCAGAGATTCCTATGCCTTCCATCTAGAACATGTCGATTACAATAATTCTATTACCGTTAAAATTGCATGTTCTAGATGGAAGGTATAGGAGTCTCCGTTTTTGACGAAATTGGAATGCCATATTAGAGGGATTTAGTGATGAAAATATGTGGCGGTATTTTTGCAAAAAAACAAAAAAATCGCCCCAAAATGGGACGGGACATCGCCATTTCCCCTATTATGTATACATTTTATGTATATATATTACATACATTATGTACACACACTTTGTATATGTTTTATGAATATATAATGTATATACATTTATGTGTATATTCAAATAAGTTACGTTTATTTAAATATATTATGTGTATTTTATGTACAAAAGTAAATATATTTTGTACATATTTAAATATAATACACATGCATTTAAAAGTATTATGTATATATATATAAATATTATGTATATTACGTATCTTTATTTATTTAAATTACATTACATATATTATTTACATATATTACATTTATATGTATATAATGTATATTATGTATACACAATATCTTTATAATTTATGTGTATATATATTTGAGTTCAAAAGATGGGGGAAACCTGCTATGGTGTCCGCCCCAAAATTTATGTGTATATATACTCTACGTATATTATGCATCTTCTGTTTTAAGTATATTACATATATTGAAACATATTATGTATATGGGAGCTGGGAGCCTACACCTGGTAGGTGTAGGTAACTACCTGCACCTAGCCTTTTTTTCATGATTTTTTGGATTTTTTTGAAGGAAACCTTAGGGGGATTTGCTTAATATATTGAGAGGAATATGTCTTTCAAGTTTCATGCAAAACAAACATTTTTAACATGTTCAGCTAAAAGGGGCCAATTTCAACAATTCTAAGACCGTTAAAATTTGGCAGTCTTGATGGAGATGATAGGAGTCCCCAATTAAGTTGAATTTTGAATGACACCATGGTGATATATATTAATCTAATTCTCTCAAGGTTTCATTTCAAAAAAAAATAAAAATAATGAAAAAACGAGCCGGTTGTGAGTAGTTACCTACACCCCTAGGTGGAGGATCCTTTTTCCTATGTGTATATACTATGTATATATTTAAATATGTTATGTATGTACTTAAATATAATTACGAGGTGCGATTTCAAGAGTAAAAGACGAGCATCACAACTAGTAGCTCTCCTCATTCCACACAAGAAAGAATTGAACGTGACTCCAGATTAAAAAATATATACAAACATCTTATAGGAGGGCAGAGCTACATGATAACGTGTTTATCAACATTTGGCTCGTTGATCGGGTCATGCACAGATGTCGATCTGCCTGTAAGGTGGATGATAATTCTTTCATTTTCTCTGATTGATCTTTCCACTTCCTCCAACTTCTCGTACTTATAATCCAATGTGAACTCCAACATGTGAAGTAAATCAATCAGGAAAATTTCTTGGGAGGGAGCGATGATACCTTCACCCTATACCCACCCGATACCTGAAATATAGGTAAACATATTAGAAGCAGTTTGAAGTAAAAAGAGCAGAGAAATATGAATTAGTATTAGGAACAGGCGTTACTTCGCTTGGGTATGTGTACCACATGCGGTCTTCAACATTCTCTAACCCGTGGGACTCGTCAAACACCAACAATGCATCCTTATTATAGTTACAAAGGCGACCGTGGCTGAATGACAAATCGAACCGTAACGTTATCATCCTTGCTGCCACATGCTCTGGTGTGAGGAAAATAAAACGTGATTGTAAATAGTGTTTAGAAAAACAACCGAGTAAGCCACATACTCGGCCGCATACTCGTACCCAGTAGCCTTGTCGCTCGGAGTATGATGAAGCGACCATGTATGCGGGTTGACCCGCATACTCGGCCGAGTATACCCCCTATGTGGCCGTATACTCAGCCGCTTTTCTGATAGAACTTTTTTTATTTTATCTAAAACCAAATAACCCCACCCGCATAATAACATTAAACCGCATACTCCCCGCATAAAAACCGCATACTCCCGCATAAAACCGCATACTCTCCCACATAAAACCACATACTCCCCGCATCCCGACTGAGGATATTACCATAATATTAAATATTTATTTATATTTTTAATAATAAAAAATACCAAACCGCATAAAACCGCATACTCTCTCGCATACTGCATACTCTTTATTCAGTGACCCTTCCGACTGAATACCTCATAGCGCCTTCTTGAACATTGATTGTACATTGTGATAACTTGTCGAAACACGCAAGACGAAGAAAAAAAGCAAATATATAGCAACTATTTGACATAAAACATGTTCATAACGTGACAATGTAAAAAAAGTGAAATTATTGCTGTGATTTCCTGTAGACCCCTCAGGATCCGGGTACCCGTTTACGCGCAATTCGCAAGATATCATTCACAATTATATCGCACAAGTAGTAAAAATACAGGGAAATTTTTTTTTTTTCGCGACTATGACATTCATTCACAACACATGACCACAAGTAAAAGAGACAGACATCACCAAAATTTCCTTTCATTAATATTCATATCCATTTACAACATGTACAAGCATATTCCATGTTACAACATATATCCCAAAATGTGACAAAAGAGATAGCATTTACATCATCATCTGAACAAAAACTAATAAAGTAAACCATACCGTCGGGTGTACACTATATCTCCTGGAAGCATGTATATACTGAGCGGCTACTAAACTGCAGGCTGTTTGCCTGCCACACACAATAGGAAGAAAAGGCGTCAGCGGTTGCTGGTACCTCCCAAAAACTTATATAAAATAACGGGCATTTATTATTTACAAAAGAAACAAGCAGAAAGGCGAGAGCAACTCAAATTAAGATTTAATTCTACTTGCAAATGAAAACGGCTTTTCAGATTACTGGTAAGCATCTCAAATGTTGTCCCATAACCTGGCATTTCCCACATGTGATATATGTATAACTAGTTGTGTATTCGTGAGTGTATGAGTGTAAGCACCTATATCATTTTCATCAGAAATCCCGTTGGTAAATGAAATGGAAAAGTTAAGATTAGAAAGATCTATTAATTTAATTAAATTCTTGGGTAGAGAGAATGGTCTTTTGATCTTAACTTCTCAATTCCTCAACTTCAATGTTTCAGATATAACTCCAGATGTTGTAGATGTAGATATGGATGATCTAGATATAGAATCGCCAGTCTGTTGGCGAAGTAACTCAAGCGGTGAAGAAGCCTGCAAATGGCTCTTCCGTCTCGCCCTCTAATTGGAAGTGCGGTCCAATAGAGGGATAGGTCTATTCTCCAACTACGCCACTGAGACGGGTGAGAGAGACTTCCTAGGAAAAAGTCGCTCTAGAAAAACAGTCCGACTAGTACGGACAACCGAGCTCGTACGTAAAGCTGAAAAACCAGGATCCCCCGCCTGGGCATCCTAAAACAGGGTCAGCGGAACTGGTCTAAAGTCTGGATCCCAACGAGGCGTAAAAACACTGCGAGCTCGCGTAAAAACCGTGTAAAAGACTGAGATCCTAGACCCGCGCATTAAGCGGCCGCTGCCCTAACTGGGCTTCCTATTCTCCCGCCCAGTTGAGGGTCACCGCCCCCTCGCACGGTCGGGTGAAAAGGGCACCCTGACCGGCAATAATATCTATCATTATTGATACTCAAACTTAGATTCTAAATTTCATCGTCATTGATCCTTAACGAACCAATTATCCGAGTCAACATCCATAAGTATATAAGAATAAGGATATATGCCCTTTTCTTCTATTGGTCACTTGATTACTAACTAGTGTAAGATGGGTCCCAATTTCCACATAGATCCCAACAAAACTAAGAGCCTGCAAAATCCTGTTAGCAGACTTGAGGACTCAACTAAAGGAGATTTCAAATGATACCATAATCAATCATGATCAATAATAAGGAGGGCATAAAGTATGATTTCCTATAATATATTCTCTTAAGACTGTGATTGATCCTGGCTATGTATAAAGAATTTGTCTATTAATAAGAAGAATCCAATTACTGTTCCATTCAAATTGATAGTTACAACCATTTAGCCACAACACTCTTCAATATTCTGACTTGATCCATATGATCTCAAATTAAAGTAATGTTTTGCTATATTTATATATCAGAGATATATGTGAGTATTCACGGTAAATTGTTTTATTATTTCATATTTTAACACTAATGCAGAAAGGAGATATTATCCATCTTCGTCAAATGAGATTTACTGGATAATATATGTGACTTGTCTGTACATAAAAAAAAACTGGGAATATAAATGATTTTGCATAATTTATGCCTACCCTTCTTATTAATAATAGAAACTACATTCATATTATCTCGACAGTGTACCCGACATAGGTATAGTAGAGTTACTTATTGCTTAATTTTTAAATTCAGAGAGGGTGTACTACTGATGACTTCTTTACTTTTACATTGTATATTTATTATTTCAGATTTCAATTTAGTAAAATAGCAGACTAATATACTTGGCTTCCGAGGTATTCTTTTATACACTGACTGGACTGTAATGTGTAGAGGAGTATAGAAATAAAAGTTAATTCAACTACAACCAGTTGTTGATTAGTTAGTAAAACTTAGATAGAAATCTTATGTTATAATATGTTTCATCATCCTTATATGATACTTGCAGACATCCGTAACTTAAACATGACATATTGCACAATCTTGATTTCCGTAAGTAACCATTTCTATGGATTTTACTCGCCATATATACAGGTATTGACGAATTTAAAACAAGCAGATTTTTTTTTTCTCAAAACCAATCAGCAATACATGCAATTAAAATGACATATATATATCTTCTAGATGAGCTCTGATACATATGGGATATACACATCAACCACATCAAATATCATTGATTCACTGATACATATATATATAGTTATTAATTTAAAAAAAATGGTTTTGAATATCATATTAGTTCTTATAATGCTAGGCACAATTATGTGAAAACATCTTATTTACTTAAACTAGAAAATTTCTGCACAATCAAAAACGTTCCTGTTTTCTATACAAAATGATGCATTTTTTTTTTATAAAGAGATTAGGTGATCTCTCTCTTTTTTTTTTTTTTTATATATCCACTGTTTGAAATCAAAACCATGAATTGTATATGAACAAAGGCATCAATGTGGGATCAAATAGTGTAGAACTTCATGCAAGGCAGCAAAGGAGAGGGTTAATGGATAGTACCTTTGGATCTTAGATCTCTAAAATGGAGAAGAAGCTTGCATGCAATGGTTGTTGTAGAGAATTTCCCACAGAAATTGAGCTTTATAGGAATTCTTGAACAGAAATTTGTTGCTTGTTGAGATGGCAGCGATAATGAGGAAGAAGAAAGGGGTTTGGGTCTTCTCGTTATGACTGGAATTTGGAGCAGGGGAGACAATTCGGGGGAGAGAAATGGAATGGAAAAGGGAGAGCTTACGGCTGGGATTTGAAACCAATTCGCAGGGAATTTAGAGGGCTATGTTGATATAAATAAGGAGGGGAAACCTCCTTTGGTTGACAAGTGGAAGTGGAAAGCTTACAAGTGGAAATGAGAGAAAGAAAATGTGGTTGCTGCCTCTGCCTGTACTATCGTACAGACATCAGAATCTCATCATTTTTTTTTTTAAATAAACAGTAGCCGGCACTGTCTGGTTTTATTATAATATATATATATATTTGCTCCATTTTTTTATATACTTAAAAGTCTACCGTACGCGCATCACGGGTCTCGGATTTCGACAAATAATATCTCGTTTTGATCGTCTCGGAACGACGATTAATATGAGTATAATGTTGATATACTTCCGGTCGGGTTTTGAATAGCCGAAATTTCCGGATACGATTTTTGTTTAAGGTTATATTTTACGAATTAGAAATATCAAACGACCTCCGATTGACGAACGGTCGATTCCGTTGGTCTTGTATCGTCGAATCGGATCTAATGACGGTCTCGGTTCGTTTCGCGGTTTCCGAATTTGCGTCGCGGCTTTTCACGGCACGCATTGCAAAGGGACCGATTTTTTGTCGATTTCGTCCGAACGACTTTTGATTTATGATCAATTGGTCGTTTTAGGTTGTTTAGTATTGACCGACAACGTTTTTGGGTTCGTTAGACCCAAAATCGGACGACTTCGGGTTTGATTGGAAACCGGATGCTACATTTCCAAACAATGATCGCATTGACATATCGAACATACGTATTTCTACATACGCCTATTATATATCATCTCCCCTGATGGACACACCTCATCCTATCATTGTACATCGCATGTGCCACGTTGTCATGCTTTTGCTCATCGTGCTGCATCTTGTTACCCGCATTGTTTTTAAAAACACGCCTCGAGGCGCTGAGGCGTAAGCCTCTAGGCGTTTTTCAAGGAAAAACGCCTCGAGGCGCTGCCTCATTTATGGGCTATTTTTTTAAATTTTTTTCTGCAATATTTTTTCCTTTTCTTTTTGATTGTGAGGTTTTCATCTTTCCTAGACAAGTATTTGCAAGTCTTTAAGCTCATGATTCACTAAAATGCATTTTTTTAATTTATTAACATATTAAGCTTATTTTTACTTTGCTATGTATGTTTTTTTTATAAATCAACATGAACAAAAAATTGAGTCTTGAGTCCTTAAATTCAATGCCTCTACTCTTTAGTATAAATCAAGCTTAAATTCATTCTTTATAAAATATTTGGATGCAAGTCCCTTATTTTGACCTAAATTTTGAACAGTATATTTTGTAAACATGTCCCATCTTTTTTCTATTCAATCGGGACTAAATTAATACACATCAAAGCATGCATGAACAAAGATGATCATAACATGCAATATTCAAGTATTTTATCCCCCAATCATTATGGTAAAGTAAAAAGTGATCACATATTCACTGCTTACTCTCTTATTCTTCTCAATTGAATGACACATATCTCACCTAATTTTGAAAATGGTATGTTACATCTAGTCCCTTTAGTTAAAATTTATTGAAATCTTTAAATTTTGCGGAGAGTTACCCATTATTGTGCTTAGATATCCATGTTTACTTGACTCCTTACATATTTATAGTTTAAAAAAAGAGAGTTATATAACAACTTGGATGTTTAAAGCATGATGTTAGCCTTGAAATATCATGAAGTTATGTATTTAATCATAACTATTTAATTTCTAAAACTTGAAAATTGTAATTACAATTAATTATTATATTTTATGAAAAAATTTCTTTTACGAGTGAGGCTTACGCCTCGATACGCCTCGAGGCTTACGCCTCGACGCAATACTAGTAAAATGCCTCGATACGCCTCACATTTTTTAAAACCTTGGTTACACATCACCCTAACCTTAACACCGGGTTCGACTTCTATCTCTGGTGGTTTTGGAATCAAATAATTTTTGACACGATCGAACCACCTGCCAGAACTGTATAACTTTATGAAATTATGAATGATTGCAGTGGCCTTCATCACATCCCTTTGCGTCTCAAAGGCGTAGATGGGCATGCATGTTAGACACTTGAACCTCCTATTCCATACTCCGAAGGTCCTCTTTACGTCGATGCACAATTGTGAGTGTCTATGATTGAACAAGTGTTTGTGAGATGTAACGCTCGGACTTGTCCAATACCCGCCACTCTGGTAGATGATATGTAATGTCCCGATATGGTGCGATGAATGAGTCGTTGCTCGTGTATCCACAGTCAACCAGATATCTGCATCCCCCTAGCACGACGAAATCACCCTTGTCGATCGTATCTCTGAGCACATATATATCTGAGATAGATCCCTCCCAACCTGCCATAATATATGTGAACAAGAAATCGAATGATGCCAATGCCATGGTATTCTGCGATATGCATTGCTTCCTGTTCCGGTAGGCATCTTCTAGACCAGTCGGAACGGTTGCCTTAACATGTGTTTGACGAACCCGAATTTAATTCTTTTAATTATGTAGAATTAACAATTTCATTGCAGTCAAATAAATTCAGATTTGTCAAAGACCGCTTGAATAATGTATCAATCAATAACAAGGAAGCGGTCGGATTTTATTTTACTTGGGCAAGTCCAAGGTCGAACTCAGGGACACGAGCCTCTTATGGATATATCTAGACTCTTATTACCTAAATTAAGTGTCGAATTATAAATCCATAGCTCAATGCACATGAAGACACGATGCATGAAGAAACATGTAACAAACATTTTTTTATTTGATTTTTAACATGCAAAGTAATGCAAGATCACAAAGATGCAAATATGCCTGAATTATACAAAATATTTGAGCAATTAAACAATAGTCAAATCCAGACTCGAATCATGAAGCAAATCCTTATTAATCAATTAAAGCAAGGCATAAAGTACTACATAAGTGGCACCTAATTGTTAAAATAAAACATCAATTCTGAAAATGTCAAAACAGAGATCAAGTCATGCCATTAGAAAGAGAATTAAACTAACTTCAAAACAAGACTAGAATCAACTTAAACGGAGCTCGGATGCTCAAGATATGCAAGAAAGAAGCCATGGGCATAAACGTAAGAAAAACATAAAAAATAAATAGCAAATATGTCTCTGGAAGGACTAAAATGCAAATAACAAAAGTCGCAAGGCCTTCCCTGTAAATTACCCACATGCACGGGGGTATAATTGTAATTATTGAAACCTACAGGGGGTCAGGTGCATTTTACCCCATGCACATGCGGGTATCACGTGCTTTCAGGACCTATCTGCGAATTGAAGTAGTCGCGGGGGCCTCCATGCAAAATACCCCGCCCGCACGTGACCAGTCCCGTGGGACGAGGCTCGGTAGACGGCTCAGGCTCGGATGAAGCTCAGTCGTTGGTTCAGCTTCAGATCATGGCTCGGGAGGCTCGGATGTGGCTCGGGGGTTCCGAGCTTGGAGGTCTGGTACTGCCTCCCAACGCTGACATGTGGTGGGCTGTGTACGTCCTTCCTCATCTGCGGCTGGTGGCGGGATCAAACCTCCGACGATGGGGCTGTAGCTCCGCCACCGACTCCCGGGCCTGAAGGAGCTCCCTGGGACATCCTGGAAGCTGGTCGAGATAGCTGGAACCCAGGGCGAAGCGAGAGACGACCTGGAGCGGGCCGTCGAGGCTTCTTTGTCGGAGGCGGAGTATGCCAAATCCTCTCCGATCAGGCTCCGACCAATGAGCATGTATGTACCTGTAGAGGTTAATTCTAGCCGAAGCATGCAAGTGCGCTATGATGCAAGTGAGATGGGATGGGTGCCAGGCCATATGGGGCGAAGAAGGCGACGGCCTGAGGTTCTCCTCCGGCGAGTTCGAGGAGAGGGAGGCGAAGCGATCTGGGATTGCGGGAGAGCGGGAAGGTGGGCAGAGTGGTGCGCGAAGATGTCCGAAGGTGGATGAAGCTCGGGATATGAATAATGGATGGTGAAGATGCGTGGAAGATCCTAATAAAATCGAGAAATTAGAAGAAAAACGTTATTGGAGATCGAAAGCTTACCCGGGGATACGACGGACGAAGAAGCCTGGGCTTGAGGTCCTAGGTGGACCTCGGGTCAATCGTTGGACTTGACCAGCCGAGAAGAGCAGCTAGGCTCCGTAGACCTGGCCTACCATGGCCAGGGGTCGGCACCGGGGTTGTCGTCGTCGTGGAGCCACAATCGCTCCTCCCCTTGTCATGGGGAGGAGGGGTGGTGCTGGGCGGAACCCCACGTAAAGGTGGACAGCCAGAAGATGCGGCAACGAAGGTTTATTTGAAGGGTGGAGGTTTGACGGAGCGATGATGGGTGACATGGTTTAAGTGGAGGATATGGAGCGAAGGCTAGGGAGATATGGAGTGAGTGGGTCTCCGCGAGGATGATGGATGATAGGACTTCATCGTGGAGTAGTCAGAGAGTGGCGAGGTTGGCGGAGTGGGTGGTGAAAATAGGAAGGGTACGACATGTGCGTGAAGTGGGAGACGTGGGGGAGAGGAGCCGGAGGTAGGAGATGGACTCTGGGCCGTTGG
This sequence comes from Ottelia alismoides, assembly GCA_037367405.1. Taxonomy (NCBI): domain Eukaryota; kingdom Viridiplantae; phylum Streptophyta; class Magnoliopsida; order Alismatales; family Hydrocharitaceae; genus Ottelia; species Ottelia alismoides. The sequence goes on from JAZKJV010004414.1 coordinate 65,861, forward strand.
ATCTCGTGATCCAACGACTGAGAGATGGGTGCGCAAATGCGGCTCAGATCAGATCTCTGGAGGGCGCCATCAACGGCTAAAGAGCAAGCCACATGGCTTGCGGAGATGTGGGCGGAGGTGAATGGTCTGGATGCCCTCTGGAAACGATCGAAGGGCTGTGGTTGGGGCGTCTATGTGCGGTGGAGATGTCCTTGATGGAAGAGATTGGGTGGTGATGGTGATGGACACATGGCGAGAGGAGGTCAAGGCGGTGGCGGACGACTGTGATAGAGTCTGGATCTTGATCGAAGGGTGGAAATTGGTTGCGGGAAGGAACGGTTGAGATGAAGGGCAAGGTTGCAAAAGTCAGTAGTCAGTACTCGGTCGGTCGGGTCACCGACTAAGGATTAATCGGCAGTCGGGCGACTAATTGGATTTAGTCGGACTTTAATTGGCTTTGAATTTTATGATTATTTTAGATATATAACTCATTTTTATACATAGATTTTCTACATTTTTATACCATCACAATAAAATAAAAAAGTAATTGAATTTAAATAACTAAGCATATTATAATGGGTTTGCTTATTAAAAAAGAAAAACATATAAAAATATGGTATCTCCAAGCAAAAATTGGTTGACTAGTATGCCTAGTTGGAATTAGTCGGTACTCAGTCGGTCACCCCATTGACTAGATTAGTTGGACCTACTAGTCGGGTCAGTCGGACGACTTTTACAACACTGATGAAGGGAGAATGAGGCGATCTAACGACGACGGGTAGAGGGCGTGTGGCACGTTGGAAGCGGGCCATGTGGCTCAACCAGAAAGAGCCACGTGGCCCAATCTGATTATTCAGAAGAAGAATGTGAAAAAGTAGGGAGAAGGAGGCCGAATTTGGAAAAACTCAAAAAATGAAAGTTGTCTACGAGTTTCAAGTTGACCAAAAACGGAGACGAGGTTAAACAAAGTGAGAAATATTTTGGTGAGCGTTTTTAGAGTATAAAAACACTACAAATTTTGCTTTTGTTATTTTTGTATTTTTAATTTATTCTGAGGCTCATATATATACAAGGATTTATCTGGTTTTTATTGGCATTAATTTAAACATAGGGGTTAATATCTGCGAATTATGATAATGAAACCGGGTTTCATCAGTGTCTCATTGATAGCATCGGTGACACCCCACAACACGGATCATTAGGCACGGAAAAGGTTGTAACCAAGACATATCTAGTTCAACAAATCAAACTTGGAAGTAAGGGGCATGTCGACGGTTCGCTCATGTGATGTGGTGTTTCCGTGCTCGGAATGCCAATTAGTAGATTCTCCAGTTGGAGAACTTTTCGTAGGACCCTGTGGATGTGAGAGGATATAGTGGCACCGGAGTGCTGGAACCATTTTTGGAGCACACGGTTCGACTGTCCATGGCAAAAGCAAAATGAAAAATGCTAACTTGCTCTATGGTATTCATGTTGCGTGTGTTAGATAATCCCATACATTGCTCAAGCAATTCCACAAACTTCAACAAAATCGCAGGCTCCATTCGAAAGCATCTACGTGATTGTTTCACATGACCTGCCATCATATCTTCAATCCACATCCGTCTTGACCAGGGCCTTGTATTGAGAGGAATTGAGGCACGTGGAGATTCCTTTTCGCAAATGACACCGACGAATATGTATAATGCCATCGCATAGGACAACTCGATTGCCTTCGATAGAATCTATTCGATTGGATTGTATAGTTGATCATACATCTACATCAGTGAAAATGTGTAAAGTGCACATGCCAAATATGTTAATAAATAACCATGCGTTCAAACTAAAATTCCAAACAGTGCCAAACCATGTCAACCCTATTCACCAACCCACCATTTTGTCAAAACAAGATGGGTCCAAACCAACCCATGTTAACATTTCTTACCCACACCACGCAAATGAAGGTTATGGAAAATGGTACACGAAACCTGCATTTGAATATATATATATATCACATATATATTATAGATATGTAAGGCCCCCAAACATATGACATTTAAGGTGCAAGAGCAAAGACTTCATGGCACACTACAAATTAAATTCTTCATTGAAGTAAAGTCCATGTAATAGTCTACTGACATGAGAGAATGTACGTGATTGGAATGAAACTTATACAAATTAAAATGTTCATCGAAATAAAGTAGAGAGAGCTAATGAGGGGAGATACTCGTAGATGGCTCCATGGTGGTGAAAGGGATGATTTACGACTACCCAAGCATATGATATACCTAGGTTTGCAAGTACTCCAGATCATCCTTGATTGATCGAAACAACTCTTTCCTAGCAGCATGTCAACGCATTTGCAACTCTGACATACACTGCAGGAGGAAGTGCAGGACATGCCTCCCTCAACTCCTTGTATGCCTTGCATGCATCCTCATCTTGTTAACTTCATTGCACCCCTATCCTCTCATGTTTCATTTTCATGAATTGGGACATGTCTAGGGGAGCACGCTTCCCGTTCACACTCTTCCGATGCTTGGAACCTGAGGATCTGTGCATGGCCCTACCGACGACATGTGGTGTGGGTACCTCGTCGGCATTCTCCGTATCTGTATGCTCTTATTCATTCTGGTCCACTTGCTCATCCTCATACCCCTGGTTTGCGATTGTAGCACATGATGAGCTAGCATACCTCTCAGTTGTGGAACCCTTCCCGATAATGTAGGATATTTCCTCTAAGGAAGGGGCGAGTATTGTACTTGCGGTACGCCTCTCCCACCTGAAATAAATAATACAATACATCAAAAACCACTTGTAACTAGAGTATCTACACTGCAAAATAACTCGTACCTCCAACTGGACAGTCTCATCTGGTGCGATCGGACGGTTGAAACCCCCAACCGGACTTGTTTCGTAGGTACAAGTAAACGACATGATCCTTCTTGTAGATCTTCCAACGGGGCTGGGTGTGATCCTTTGTGTAGGTTAGACCTGCTTGTTCATTAAAGTGAAGCACGATGGCATTCCATCCGGCAATGGTGAATGACTTCTCCCTCCAGTTGTTTCTCTCACGAGCCTCTAGCGTACATTGAACCAAGACCCTATCCTGCATCACTGTCCAATTCGTCGCCCTCCCTGAAGTGATCATGTCACCTCCACATCCCTTCATCACATTTTCCCACTTACCCTGGCGAGGCATCTCTATTCTAATGAAACATTCAATTCAATGCATGAGGTTATTCATAAGTTCATAATGGTGTACAAGAGAACATGCATAGGTAACCAAGATGATAACATCATTGCACGTGTTCAACGAAACAATGAGCATCCCCGGTGCTCAGACACATCATCATCGCACCTCAACATTCATCATCTGTATACATCAGAAATAATTATTACTGTTATGGCCATACGGCTCAGTTATATTAGAGTATACATCACTCTCATGAATTAGCACATTCATATGCCATCATTGCGCGTGTTCATGGGGACAATAATCAACGTGTATATTTGCACAATGTGCGTATGTAAAGAATTTGATAAAATCATCACACAGCTCGGGTAAACATAATGATCCACGACCATTCCAAACATCATTGCAGGAGCTCAGGGAGAGTACATATGCCACAATTAAGAACATGGCAAAAATCTCCTCATCATGCTTGCTCAGATTGTCTGTACGCATTTCGAAGTTGGCGTTTTATTAATTGATGGTGTAACATTAGGCGGTTTTGCAATGCAGAAAGAAAGTTCCAGCTAGAATGCGTGGACATAAGCTATGCATACAATATCAAACATAACTACTTTCAGTCAGCATCAGAACATGGAAGTCATCTGTTCATATAAAAGGCCATCATGTAAAGGTCATCAGGGAAATGCCATGTATCGCAGTTCTCATCCAAATAGCAGATGTGCATCTTTGCAAATATGGAGCAATTGAGCCCAACTGTAGAAAACATACTCAGCCATCCTCTTATTCTAACAATTGCATGAGGATGCAAATACTAGCAGTGGTGACACCCGGATGAACTTAAACATGGATGACTTAGATACACATCCAAAAGCGGCAATCCAAGGCAAGAAATTTGATGCATCTTGTCACAACATCATGCAAGAATTATATACATCATACACGTCTTGTGTGGCAATGGCAAATCATTCCTTTGTTATTGGGGAGGAAATCATAGCACGAGTAGATCATGTCGTCTGAACCACCAATTTACCTCAGGTGGAGTTGGATGGCCGGCTCTTCAATTCCTGCCCCCAAGGCCGATCGGAGAGACCATGCATGAGAATATGAAGCTCAAGAATCACCTTCTACCTCCAGTCGATCTCCGTTCGTCTCTTCCTTCTCAAGACGTAAGCACGGGAGCACTGAAACTTGGAGGAGGATACCATCGTAAGGAAAAATGGGGGAAGAGGGAACCATGCAACAACAACGATTACCTCGCTGTGAGAAGTGATCGACAAGACCGGGCCTAGAGTTGGATTTTGGGAGAGGTCGCTACACGACAGACCGGGGAGTGGAGGATTTCGTGCGAGGGGTTTGGGTGAAAACCCTCACACAAACCAGATGTTTTCCACATATAACCCACACACATTGGGTAACTGTACCTGAACGCACTCTCAGGGCTTGTTTTGTTGCTTAGTCACTTAGGCCTTCCTTTGGTGTGTGATAGGATTATGTAAACCGACCATCTACCATTCGTGGGAAAACTTGAGAAGAAGCTCACAGCCACAGGTTGGAAGGCAACATGTCGTTGTAGAAGTGGCCATATATTGGGTATCCTGATTTTTTCCCTTTCAATTTGTTCTCTTGTGACATGGTGCGGAATCATCTTGAATCCTTGATGAAGCATTTTTTCTGCTCTTTATTGGGTAAACATCAGGTATCCTTTTGGTGGAATGGAAGACGGTGACGCATCATATGGACAATGGTAACACGAGTGTGTTGAGCTGGAAGGAATTGAAGATGGGGCTGCTAGCTAGACATATCCTGCATATTCGGGGAGTTGTTTTTGACTTGCAATGCAGATTGGTGCATGAAATCTTTGGGGTCACTGTTGGTCTGTCTGTGCAGTTTGGTGGCATTAGTTCGCTTTCTACTTTCTGGAAGGAATATGCTATGTTATGCATGAAATCTCACCCTCTTCTAGTCATGTTGCTGTTTTAGTTTCTGGCAAGTGGATTGGGCCAAGGAGGGTGCTCTATGTGATTGATTCCCATGTTTGTTTGTTCGGACTATTGATCAGAGAATGCTGGTTATGAATGCATGGTCAAATTGTGACTGGACTCCTTTGTTTCACTCAGGTCTCTTGGATCAAAGAGTGAAGGAGTTTATGAGGATGTCAGAGTTCTCAGCTACTGTTGAGAGACTGTCAATGGGGCGTGATTGTTGGACTTGTATGATGTGAGTTTCTCAGTCAGGAAGGCATATGAGGTTCTTCGTGCTTTGGTGGTTTTTGATACTGGGATCTTTGTATTGTTGAGGGTTGCGAGATGATTTGGAGTTGGACGGTCCCATTATAGGTCACGATTTGTCTTTGGTTTCTGAGATGGGGACAAGGGATGGCTGGGCCATGATCTTTCGGGGGGGGGGGGGTGGCCAGTTCTAGCCCACACTGTTTTGCCATTATGGAAAACACAAACCACCTATTTTTTTCTTTTGTTGACTCCACCACCTATTTTTTCTTTTGACTGTTCCAAATAGATCTGGGATATGGCTCATCTCAACGAGATCTGGGAGGCGGGAGAGACCCGGGCTCGGAGGCCTTCAGAAGAATGGCTCATTCCTTGGGTCTATCCATTGTTGACGCGGCTGGATGTACTGTACTTACACCTGGCGGAATGTGAGATCGCGGTCCAGACTCAACCGTTTCTTGTTATCTCCTGAGGGGATGGAGTCGTTCCCCCTGTCCCGGGCATGGGTGCTGCCACGGGCGTACTCAGACCACACTCCTATCCTTTGGTCGTCGAGGGAGGAGAGGAATAACATGTTTCGCTTCTACTTCGAGCAGAGCTGGCTTTTAGAAGATGGCTTCAGGGAGATGGTAGCTGAGCAGTGGAGAAGCTGGGCTCCGGTGGGCTCGACGGTCTCAAGGTTTGCGGCAAAATTGAGGTACCTTAGGTCTTCCCTTACGACCTTCGGGAGGGAGGTTAGGGCTCGACGTAAGGCAAGGAGAGGGGAAGCCCAGGCGGGGGTGGTGAGGTTGGATGGCCTGGATGATGAGAGGGGTTTGGATCAAGAGGAGGTGACAGAGGCTGGGCTTGCTTGAGGAACTGATGTTGGAAGACAGAAAGGAAGAGGTGGAGTGGAGACAAAGGTCGAGGCAGAAGTGGCTGAAGGAAGGTGACGCCAACACGAGGTTTTTCACTCCATGGCATCTGAACGGAGAAGAAGGAACTTTTTGCATGAGATTGAGATTGGGGGTGTGAGGCTATCGGGGGAGGAGCAGATTGGCACTGCTTTGTGTAGCCACTTCGTGGAGTTCTCGAGTAGGAAGCATAGGGAAGGGTGGGGGTGGTTGGGTGCGGGGGCGGAATATTGATCGAAGGGCAGGTGGAAGGTTTAGTGGTTGTTTTCTTTGAGGAAGTGAGCAGGGCTGTTTGGGGGCTGAATGCGGATGGTTCTTCTGGGCCTGATGGCTTTCCTGTGCTGTTCTACCGTGAATTCTGGGATTTATTGAAGGCAAATGTTTTGGAGGTTCTTAATGAATTCAAGGATGACAACAGAGGCTTCGAGAAAATTAACCGGGCGCTGATCTTCCTCCTTCCAAAGAAGGATATTCCGATGAGGGTGGATGACTTCAGGCTGATAGTGATTTCCAACACAATTTATCTTGTTGTGGCTAAAGTGCTCGTGAACATGGTCAAGTTAGTTATGGACTCAGTGGTGCTTCATTGGCAGTACGCATTCATCTCGGGACGTCAGATGGCGGAGGGTATGGTAGTGGCGTCGGAGATCTGCCTTGATTGGAAGTGGTCGAGGAAGAAGGACGCACTTTGGAAGATTGACCATGCCAAAGCTTATAACTGCGTCGACTGGAGATTCTTGTGGACTTCTTTGCGGCGGAGGGGTTTTCCAGAGACTTGAATACATTGGATGAAGAGATGTGTCACTACATCCTCCTAGTCGATTTTGGTGAACGACAAGCCAGATGGTGGTTTCATGCAGCCTCAACGCGGGGTCCATCAGGGATGCCTGCTCGCTGCTATGCTCTTTATTGAGATATTTATATCTCTTTAGATGTTATTCTGTAATTTTTCCTATTTCTTTCGTCAATCTATGTAATTTGCCCGAGAGCTTTTCTCCTATATAAGAGAGCTCTAGGGCTACGATGAATACCACTTTTTCTTTCTCCCTTTCCACATGGTATCAGAGCGACGGTCCTAGACCGGAGCCTGTGCCCTAAATCCCTGCCCACACCAAAACCCTACGCGTCAGCGCGCCTACCCCCCCGCGCCTCCGCATCCGCGCCCAACGCACGCCTCCACTTCCTCGCCTAGCACGCTCGCACGCCTCCGCCTGCGTGCCTCTGTGCGCCTCCCGCGCATCTGCGCGCCTCTGTTCGGGTCTGCACCCGTGCTGCACTCCCCTGTGCAGGTCTGCACCCGTGCTGCGCATTTGCGCTCCAGCGCACGTGCGAGCCTGTGCGGGTCTGTACCTTTGCCGCACTGCCTCAAGCCCCTGGTTGGGCTTCGGTCTGATCGTCTAGGGTGTGTCTTGATCATTTAGAGACACCCTAGCATTCTGAAGTAGTCTTCAGAGAATGGAAGTGGTTGTGGTATGAGTCTAACCGACAATCATCTTCCCATATGTCTGTGGAGACGTTCTATGTCCAAGTTTGCAACCTCGGTTTGAGAAATAGTTATCATCATGTCAGACAACAAAGCAAATGTTCCATCCTTGAGTGCCTTCAAAGGTCCAGCACCCGTTGTGAAGATGGATGGAACTAATTATGAACTGTGAGCCATGCAGTTCACGAGTCTAATGCAATGCAATGGCAAGAAGCATATCCTCACACAGGAGGAGCCTGTGGACAAAACTGGTGTTAACGCCTCATGGGAGGCAGATGATGCGTATGCACGAGTATGGCTTTCTGGAACAGTATCCATAGAGATTGCCAACGACATTTTGAGTCAGCCCATAACAAAGGCTATGTGGGACATTCTTGCTACTACATATTCTCCAGCGAAGAATGAGTCAAATATTCTGCAACTTCAGCATGATATCTTCACTTCGAAGCAGAATGGGCATCCTCTACATACTCTTTACACCTCACTAAGGGGTATGTTTGAAAGGTTACATGGGTACATTCCCTTGACCGCTACACCAGAGCAACTCAAGGCATATAGAGATTCAATGATGACATGAGTCTTTCTAGCGACACTGGATCCTGAGTGTGATGCGCTAGAGCACAGATTCTGACCGATGCCACTATTCCTCCAATGGAGGAAGCATATCGCCGACTGAGCAGACTCTCCATATCTTTAGGTGGTCCGTTCGTGTCTCAGACCTCTTCAGCCATGGCATCATCTCGTGGTAGGGGGAGCACTACACAGTTCCGTGGCCTTGGAGGTCATGGAAGAGGAGGGAGCAGTAAACCCCCTCGTCAGCCTTGTACTTATTGCCACAAGCCAGGTCATTCAGAGGAAACATGCTATTTTAAGCTGGGTTTCCAGCTTCAGCTCGTGTGGCAGAACAGATCCAACATGGTAGTAGTTCTTCTGTTGCAGTTGATCAGAGGTTTGACGAGTTAGTAACTCGACTCAGGGAGATTATGCCATCTCCAGAATCAACTAGCTCACAATCGGGATCTTCAGAGGTAGCGGCCTCAACATCCACATCTGGTACAACATATGCCTTTACTAGTTGTTATAGAGCAGACTTGTCTGAGTGGATAATGGATTCAGGAGCATCCCATCATCTTTTGTGGTGATAGAGGTCAATTTAGTACCTATAGCCCGATTCAGTTAGACATATCTGTGGTGTTAGCTGCTGGGACACACTCTCCCATCACTGGTCAGGGGGAGGTGCAGTTAACCCCTGAAATGCGGCTTCATAATGTTCTTTACGCTCCTGAATTCTCTATGAATTTACTATCTATTACCAAATCACCAAGGATTTGCATTGTCGTGCCATATTTGACCCTTCTCCTCTTGTGTTTTAGGACATTCTAACGGCCAGGGTGATTGGTTCTGGCTGTGAGCAAAGGGGCATATACAGACTGGTGCAATCTCCGTATGCTGCCGCCTCCTCTCTTCGCACTGGTTCTGTCTCTCCGTATATGTGGCACCTTCGTTTTGGTCATCTTCCTCTGCAAAAGTTGCGTCATGTAATTCCTCAGATTTCTCCTCGCTCTACTTTCCAGTGCGAGGCTTGCCGGCTTGGGAAGCATCATAGATCCACATTCTAGAGTCGTCAAGGTCAAAGTTGTCGTGTTCTTTTTGAGTTGATTCATTTTGATATTTAGGGTCCCAGTCATGTTCCTGATCTTCAAGGACATCGTTTTTATCTTGTTGTTGATGAGTTCTCTAGACCGTCATGGGTCTTTTTTTTGCTTAAGAACAAGTCTGATGCAAGTCCTATTATTCAGTCCTTTATTAATGAAATAAGAAATATCTATTCTGTAAATGTTAAGTATATACGTTCTGATAATGCACTTGAGTTATGGAGTACACAACTTTCTCAATTTCTTAGATCGTATGGTATTGTGCATCAGACATCACGTGCTTATACATCCCAACAAAATAGGGTGGTTGAGAGGAAACATCGTCATCTCTTGGATATCATTAGGACTCTTCCGATTCAGAGTTGTGCTCCCTACTCGTACTGGGGGGATGCTGTTCTCACTGCGTGTTATTTGGTGAACCATATGCCCTCATCGATTCTGGGAGAAAAGATACCGTTCTTGTTTACGTTTCCCGTGAAGTATATTTTTTTCTCACTCCTTGAGTCTTTGGTTGTGTCGCTTTTGTTCATCAGATGTCTCCTGGACTTGACAAGCTCTCTCCTAGAGCAGTCAAGTGTGTGTTTCTTAGGTACTCCAAGACCCAAAAGGGATATCGTTGCTTTGACCCTGCTCGACGAAGGTATTATGTTAGTGCTGATGTCACCTTCTTTGAATCTATCATGTATTTTTCTCCTACAACTGTCAAGCTCATTCCTTCAGAATGTAGAGAAGAAGTTTACATGCCACCACCTCCCGTCTCTCCTGCTCCATTACCACCACAACCACCACCAAATACTCCATCTACTCCATCACCACCACCACCTCCACCTCCACCTCCACCTCCTGCCACACCGCTTTTCTTTCCTCAGGTGTATCAGCACTGGCCTTGTGCTCATGTGCCTACATCAACATCCAACACGCCCAAGGTATGTCATGAACATTTGAGTTCTACTAATGGCACTAGTGATTTGAGTTTGCAGGATGGTTTGGATAGTACTAATGTACTATTTCTGAGGATACAGACTACAGAGGATCTGGATGTGCCTATTACTCTACGAAGGAAGCAACGTGCTTGTACGATGCATTCCTCTCATGTCTCTCTGGCGCGGTTATCTGGGGACTTTCAGAGATTTGTTGTTGCTTTATCAATGGTACATATATCAAAATCCTATCAGGAAGCATTACAGAGTGGCCCTTGGCGGCTTGCTATGGAAGAAGAGATGGTTGCTTTACGATCTCGTGGTACATGGAGTGTTGTCTCCTCTCCCCCAGGTGCGTCTATTGTTGGCAGTAAGTGGGTGTATATTATTAAACACCGTGCAGATGGATCCGTGGACAGATACAAAGCTCGGTTGGTTGCTCGGGGATTCACCCAAACTTATGGGGTGGACAATCAAGACACATTTTCGGCAGTTGCACGTCACTCTACACTACGTATTCTTGTTGCCATTGCTGTGGTAAAGGACTGGCCCCTTTTCCAATTAGATGTCAAGAATGCATTCTTATATGGCGATTTGCACGAAGAAGTATATATGCAGCAACCACCGGGGTTTACTGCTGAGGAAGATTCTAGTATGGCGTGCAAACTTCATAAGGCCATATATGGCCTTAAGCAGAGTCCGAGGGCTTGGTTTTAGAAGCTCTTGGAGTTGATTGAACTACAGGGTTTTGTCAGATCGACTGCGGATCATTCTCTGTTTGTTAAGAGGACGAAGAAGGTTATTGTTGCAATTCTGATTTATGTGGATGATATTTTTTTTGAGGCTCTTATGTGGATGATATTGTTGTCACAGATAGTGATAACGAAGGAATTTAGGCAGCCAAGGATTTTCTTGGACAACAGTTCGTGACCAAGGATCTTGGTAAGATGAGGTACTTTCTTGGTCTAGGATTTGCAAGAAACCAACAGAGAATGGTAATGACGCAAAGGAAATATGTCATTGATCTCTTATCTGAGACGGGTATGACAGCATGTAGACCCGCCACTACTCCAATGGATCCCAATGCACGGCTATATGATGATGATTCTGCAGAGGTAGATAAGAGACAACACAGAGAGCTGGTAGGAAAGATATTGTACGCCACAATTACCAGGCCTGATATATCGTTTGCTGTCAGCAGGGTTAGCCAATTTATGGACCAACATAGGTAGTTTCACATGGATGCAATCAACATGATTTTGAGGTATCTCAAGTCTTCTCCAGGTGCAGGACTTCTGTTCAGGAGAGATAAACCCTTACAGTTTCAGGATGTGCAGATGCAGACTGTGCTGGGTGTCCCAAGGACAGGAAGTCAACTTTAGGTTTCATTATGTTTGTAGGCAGCTCACTGGTTTCATGGAAGAGCGAGAAACAGACTGTTGTGGCCAGATCTAGCGCAGAATCATAGTATAGGGCAATGGTCCAAGGGAGCATAGAAATGATGTGGGTCAAGTCCGTTCTAACTGACGGAACTATGAAGGTGCCTCTTCCTATGCATCTACAATGTGATAATCAAGCCACACTATTTATAATATATAATCCAGCCTTTCATGAAAGAACAAAGCACATTGAGGTTGACTGCCACTACACCCGAGATTTGATTCAAAAAGGGTTTATCTTCACTTCTCATATTACTTCAGGAGATTAGATTGCTGACATGTTCACCAAAGCCCTTGCTAAGGGGCCATTTCACCATTGTTGTTCCAAGCTGAGCATGATAGATATTTATGCTCCAGCTTGAGGGGGAGTGTTGAGATATTTATATCTCTTTAGATGTTATTCTGTAATTTTTCTTGTTTCTTTCAACTATCTATGTAATTTGCCCGAGAGATTTTCTCCTATATAATACAGCTTTAGGGCTGCGATGAATACCACCTTTTCTTTCTCCCTTTCCACATTCTTTGTACTTGTGGCGGATTGTCTGGCGGTATTGTTCAGGCGTGCGGTGGAGGCCGAATGGTCCGAGGGCTTCCAGCTGGGGAGTTTATCTATCCCGTTGCTACAGTATGCAGATGATACGATTCTTTTTCTTGGTGGATCAGACGAACAGAATCGCAACGGGCGCTCCTCCTTGATATCTTTGGCAGTCTCTCTGGACTTGAAATTAACATACACATGTCGGTGGCCGTTAGCTTCGTGATGGATGACTGTGAGCGCAACAGACTCACGAATTTGGGGGGGTGCCCATTGGGGGAACTCCCTATTTCCTACATAGGGTTGCCGCTGGTGGATGGTAAATTAAGGAAGTCGGTTTGGGACAGCGTGCTGCGCAGAATGGAGGAAAGATTGGCTGGTTGGAAAGCGGTCACCCTATCTAGGGTAGGGAAGTTGACCCTCCTATAACATGTTCTCGCTGCCATCCCTATTTTCTTTTACTCGACTCGACTGATGCCAGTGGGGGTCAGGAAAAAGGTAGTCTCTGATGAAAACCTTCTGGTCGGATGGTAGGCAACAGAGATCTGGGCTGCATCTCGTGTGCTGGGAAGATTTTACGAAGGGGCTTTGCGATGGTTGCCTTGGAGTCCGTGATGTCGAACTCATGAACAAAGCTTTGCTTGCCAAGTGGGTGATTCAGATTTGGGGTTCCTCGACCTCGATAGCTGCCATATTACTGAGAAGTATATATGGAGTCAACGAGGAATTAATAATAGCTAACAGAAAAAGATTCGAGTCGTCCCTCTGGGTCGGAATTTGAGCCGTATTTCCGATTATATCACCTAGGTTGTGGCCTTGGGTGGGGAACGGTCAGATGTTTAGATTCTGGAGAGATGACTGGATGGGCGAGGGCGCCCTTGGGAGGAGGTTCCCAAGACTGCTGGCTTTTGCAGCGTAGAAAGATGCCTTCTTACTCAGGTGGTAGATTCAGGGTCGTGGGCACCAATGTTCGTCTCAGATCTATCAGAGCAACACATGGAGGACTTCATGAGGTTGCTGGCAGAGGTGCCTTCGCCGAGGGTGCTGTCTCAGGAGGCGGATCATTTTGAATGGGAAGAGGGAGGTTCTCTGTAAAGAAGGCGTATGAGGCAATGAGGGGGTTGGCACTAGAGCATGAGCGGGACGTGGAGATGTGTCATGACATGAAGGTTATTTGGGCGGCCAGGATCCCACACATTGAAGATTTTCCTATGGTGTCTGAGAAGAAATCGCTTAGGCGATAAAGCGAAGAGGGGGAGACTGTTTGGCTTTTGGAGGACACACGATGTGTCAGGTGTGAGGGTTCGGTTGAAGATGCGGATCACCTTTTCTTCGGTTGCGCAGCTTCGGCGCAGGTATGGAGGGAGTTGGGGATCGCTTGGGTGGAGACCAACGGGTTGCAGCCGTTTTGGAGATTGGTTCGCACTGTGGGCATGGGTTCATCGGATGACTGTTCCATGCCGTTTGCTGTGCTTTAGGCCATTTGGGCTGGGCGAAATGAGCTGATTTTCAAAAACCAGAGGTTCTACTTGGAGAATGTAGTATCACATTGTAATGCTCTTTATAATTTTTGGGCTTCACGGTAATGTATCCTATCTTTTTATAAATGAATTTTGGTTGTGGTGACTCCCACCTTGGGAGCACACCCTCTTTTCAATAAAAAAATGGCTCATCTCAACGATGTATATTTTGACAATGATTTGCCTTTTTGGGACTCTATTAGCACCAATTAGAACGGCTCCTATAGAAATTGGATCTTAGCTTTGCCTCTGGTGTGTGAACTTTGGTAGGCAAGGAATGATGTGGTATTCCGTCAGGAGACTTTTTATCTGAAGAATGTACTCGTGCGTGCCAAGGCTCCCCTGGAGGCATGGTATTTGTAATTCTTAATTTGCTTTTATGAATATACAAGCTAGGATGTGTCCCATCTTGAATAGCCACCCTTTTCCTGATAAAAATCCTTTTCAGCTCGGCAAATTCTTCCTGCATTCCTTTCAAAAAGATTCTTCCTGCATTTGTTTTGCTTTTCCATCCTGTTGCTCTTCCATGCCATTCTCTTTGTTTTTGGCCATCTTTCGGTGTTCCATCTTCATTCTTCCAATCTCAGCTAAACTGAGCACGTCTCAACATTAATTATGCCAAGCTTGGACCCATGTTGCTGGTTGCAATTGAGTGTTGCTGCCTTTTTTTTGGACACACCAATATGGTCATATGGGTAAGTGAGACCTGTCATCTGTTGAAGTGAGTAATCTGATATTTACTGTCTTTTGATATGCCTGGCATACAATCTACTCCTATGCGCTACTCCTATGTGTGATTGGTTGGTACTGTGGGTTCATGGACACAAGTCACTTGCATGGAAAAATGCTTTCTTTAGTTGAATATCGGTTTTTAAATAAAAAGACTGCAAAAATCAGCACCATGAGCACAATTATACTAAGAATTTTGCCATAGCCTTCAGATAAGTCTCACTCATTTGGTTTTTTGACCTTTTTTGAGCTTCTGTTCCCGCGTGTTTGAGAAGCTCTGCATTCGGCATTCTACTCATCTCTGTACCTTTGGTTGTTTAATAAAGTTGCTTTGGGTGTGTGCCACATTGGGCCATACCCTCTCTTTTCTTATAGAAGCCATCATGACACATGAAACACCGGTTATGTGTGGCAATAAAGGGCGGGGCCATTTCCTTGTACAACGCCTTTTTTAGTGAGGTGAATGGTGGAGAGCATAAAACTCAGTTGGATCTTTTACCATGTATCATAGCATTAAGCATGAATATGAATCATAATCGTGATAGATCTGTTGGTTAGATTGTGAGTCATGCACATGGCCTCAAATTTCAACGAAATTCGGTCGAATTTCTATCGAATATCGATATCCAATCGAAATCGAAATTCGACCGAAATGACCGAAATATGGGGGTCCTAGTACAAGAAATGACCGAAATGGTCGAAATTTCGATCGAAATTTGATCGAAATTCCATCGAAATTCTGTTTTGGTCGTCACCGAAATGGTGACCGAAACCGACATTTAAGGCCTTGGTCATGCACAACGCTAGTAACACGGGAGGGGGAATGCTTGGTTTGTTTTCTTTGAAAGCCGAGGATAACCAGTCGAATTTAGCAGTCATATGATAACACTGGCTTTTTAGGCAATGGGTTTTCTTCCTGTTACAGATCTTGTCACCTTCACTCAGTTGGAATCAAGTAGTAATCAATCTTAAAAAAAGCCTACAAGATGAATATATGCGTGCCGGACTTTAAAATGGAAATTTGGGAACATATGCGCAGAACTCTTAAAAAATCCCTTTAATCTCATGTTTCTTCAACTTGGAATAAATTGTTTGATGTCCTTCTTCTCTCCAGATTCCGGCTTTCTCAGGACACTGGATTCTAGCATTAAGCGCAACACTGCTGTCATTAAGAAACTAAAACAGATAACCGAGGAGCTGAAAGAGGGGTTAGTGGAAGAACTAAAAAGTGTCAATTTGAGCAAGTTTGTTAGTGAAGCCGTTGTTGCTATACGTGATGCTAAGCTGAGGTCACCCGATATTGAAGCGGCTGCACAGGTGATGACTTCTTGAAATCATTTTTTCAATACGAAAAGTGAAAAATATCAGTACTGGTATCTTATATCAAAGGTTTCTTCTGTCTTTAAATCCGCGAGGAGAGTGTTCGCCCTCCACCATATGCTTTTGCATAAAAATACATTCCCCAACTTTAATTAATGAAATTCGTGAATGGCTACTGTTTGGATAGTCATGCAATCTCTTTCATAGAAAAGGGAATATGGTGTGTTTGGGTGCTTACAGAATTATAGTTCTATGCTTAACTTTTTACGTTGTTTTTGTCTTGTGGTTGACCTAAGGACCGAGAATCATACATGAATTGCTAGTTTGCTACAATTGTATGCAAACATTAGTGTATGCTGGGATATTAGCCGATACGTGAACATGATATTACTATCATAGATATATATCATTTTATAGCATAAAAGAAGTATTGACATTGATGCCAATGTTTGTCTGGAATTTCTGAAAAATGCGTGGAGGTAGTAGTTAAGATAATACATTGTTTTAATTCCTCACTGAATTATTTGTTCATGTCATTTTTGGGTGGAAAGGCTGAAAGAGGAGCAGACTTTGCATTATTTTGAATTTGAGACATCGAATCTAATGAATTAATGCAAATTGTTACTACCTTGCCTTCCCTTAGCAATTACCTATGTATTTTTTGGAGTTTTCCATAATAGATGGTTGAAACTCTTAATCTTTGTTTTCTAGATCAACTGTAAACGGATTATTTACTGCTATTCATTGTCCTAAGATTATGGACACTTGTTGCCTTGTTGGATGCTGGTGTTGGCGTGTGGTTGCTAGCTTTTGACATTTGCATGTCCCTTGGGATGAACATTGCCTTAATATGAAACAATTTGAATTCTTCCTTATTGGGGTTATTGGGCTTGGATGGAATCTTCATGATCATGTTTGCTTACGTAAACTTCAAAATTCCTAGATTCGGGTGGGTTAGTCACTCACGAGTGATTCTAGAATTGTTTGCAAGACAAAGGCTCTTGTCATAGTTCCATATACCTTGACAATTCTATTCGTAATCCCCATGTATTCTGCTGTGCTCCCCGGATGGACCACCATTGATGGGTGGTCATCGAAAAACACCATTAGTTAAACCCTTAATATTTACAAATATGCCATCCATGATTTAAAGATCGAATTCGGAATGGTGCAATCATAAGGAAAGTTGGTGTAGCTCCGATCGAGGATAAGATCGGGAACATCGCTTAAGGTGGTTTGGCCATTGGCAAAGGAAGTCAACTGATGCATCGGTGATGAGATGCAAGTTTTGGGATGTTGAGCCGGCTAAGAGAGGGCGAGGAAGGCCCAAGAAGTGTTGGAATGAGACTATACGAAGGATCTTAGTTTTTTAGATCTAAACCCGAGAATGACCCAAGATAGATCTGAATGGAGGCAAAAAATCCATGTAGCCGACTCTACTTAATGTGGGAAAAGGCTTTGTTGTTGTATGCCATGCATGATTAGATTAACAAAGTGCACACGCTTTTTTTGAAAGGAAAAAGGGCCACCACCGTATAGGTGTGGGCCCGAAAACTTCACTATTAATCACCTTTTAAGAAAACATTACAAGACCTTTCAAGGTATAACTTACAAGCCCTCACCAGACGGACCCAGAAGAAAATGAAAAGGAACAATTACATTAGCCAACCGTCGGAGAGTACCCTGGCATGTGCCACAATGCCCCTCCCGAAATTCTGCCCCTGTTGAAAATGACCTTATTTCTAGCCAACCAAATAGCCCATAGCATCGCCAAGTGGCCAGTATGCTCCCTCTTCGTGCCTCTCCACCTTTCACCAATGGACTCCCAAAAGCTCACCATGTCTCTGAAGTGTGCCTCCTGATTCTTGTAGGTAGTAGACCACCCATTCTGAGAGCTCCTACAGTGGAAGAATAAGTGAGCATCCTCCCCCCTCCTGACATCTTGCTAATACTTTCTCCAGACGCACCCAACTTAGATCATCCTTTCGCCATACTTCTACAATATCACTATAGCATAATAAGAGATCTTCGATGTTTTCGGTCTCTGCCGCATATGGGGCATGTTGTAGACGAATTCGGAGCAAAACGTGTCATGAAGGCCCTCTTTGTCAACCTATTCCTGCAAAACCACCATATGCAGATCTTCACTTTTAAGGGTATTTGCATTTCTGATTAAATCCACAATCTTTTAACCAAGGCAACATTCATTATCGTTATTCGAGATATCGCCAATTTGTAAATTTTCTTCATGGAGAATTTCCTGTCCTGAAGTTAAGCCCCTTTGCCGGGGGTCAAAACATATACAACCCTTTTCACTCTTGGTAGACCATTTAAGAATATACATTGGGTGTAGCTATAGATTCCAACTGACGTTCATCATGCTCCAAGTTTTTTTTTTTTTGAGGCTCAAAAAAAGGGGGACACACGCGAAGGTGCTCACCCCAATGTATTAAAAAGAGAAAGAGATACTTACAAGGGGAAACTGAAGATGAGAAATTACAAAACAAAGTAAAGGGGGTAGACGGAGATCGTAGCCCCTGCTGCTAAAAATTTACATAGAGGTCCAGTCACGAAGGAAGCCCGAGGCCGTGGATCTAACATTCTCCAAATAGAACCGCTGACGAGCAAAGATAGCTTCGTTTCGCCCCAGCCACAGGCTCCAAAGCCTCGAGATAGGGTCAAGCAGCGCAGGCCAAGGCCGACCCCGATCACAGAACAAGCTTTGAAAGAAATGAGCGAAGGAAGAGAGATCCAGCCACCCCAAATCGGCCCATAACGCATCAACACAGCAGCAATGCAGAAATAGGTGATCAATAGTTTCCGTATCCACGCCACAGAGACCACAGAGAGGCGAAGAGTTGGGAAACATCCGTGCACAACGATCTCGAGTTAGTATTCTTCCCCTACGGAGCAGCCAAAGAAAAATACCCACACGCTCAGGAAGCCTGAGTGCCCACAATAGATTGCAATCACGCAAGAGCATGTCATCCCTCCCAGCGGGAACCGGCAAAATGGCCATATACGCGGCACGAGTAGAGAAGGGCCCATTCTTCCAGGCCAAGTAGTCCCGGCCCACAGAAGGCACAGGGGCATCAACAAGAGAGTTTATGAGAGAGATATATTCGAGCATCCGCTGGTCCGACAAAGACTCAGAAATAAGAGGGCACCAATCGCGCCCATCCCAGCAGCCGGCCACCGTAACATCTTTGTTGGGGACCAAAGCGTAAAGACGGGGGAAAGTGAGACTAAAGGGCCCCTCCCCGTCCAGTCATCCTCCCAGAAGCGAAGCAGAGAACCATCGCCGAGGTTGAATGAGAATAGGGAGCGATTCCGACAAAGAGCGCCCATCACCCCACGCCAAAAGATAGAGACCTGGCCCCGATAATCACCACGAAAGGCCAAATGGATGCCATCCCCTGCCGCACCCCTCAAACAATTAATCAAGAAGTTGTCCTCCTTCCCCCAAATTCTCGCCGCCCATTTGAGCAATAGAGCATCATTCACCGACGCCAGGCGCCTCACACCCAGCCCGCCCTCCTTCTTAGGGCGCGTGACCTCATCCCAGGCAACGAGGTGCACACCCTTCCCCCCTCCTCCCTTCTTCCCCCACAGAAATGCCCGCATACACTTCTCCAGACGCCCACGAACCCCCTTTGGCATCCCCCGCACCGAGAGAAAGTAGATAGGGATAGAGGAAAGGACGGATTTAAGAAGCACTAACCGGCCACCACGGGAGAGAATCGCCGCGCGCCACCCAGCCAGGCGATGCTCGACCTTCTCGACGATCGATTTCCAGTCACGCGTGCGCGCGCGGCCCAACGTCAAGGGTAATCCCAGGTAATCGAAGGGGAGATCAGAAGTTTGACAGCCCAGCACGTGCGAGCACATCGCCGCCTCCGCCGAGGACATGAAGAAAGGGACCGCCTTAGATTTGTTGCCATTCATATGAAGACCGGAGAGCTCGCTGAACAGTTGAATAGTAGTAGCCATTGGGGACACATTCGAAGGATCCCCCTCGATGAAACAAATTGTATCATCAGCAAATTGGACGAGCGGTATGTGGTAAGGGCCCAAAGAGCAGCCCCGAGACAAACCAGCCCCCACAACACCCTCGATCATGCGCGGCAGAACATCAGCCGCCAGAACGAAAAGGAGAGGGGCTAGGGGGCAACCCTGGCGAATCCCCCTCCGCGGTTGGAAAGAACCCCCGACCGTCCTGCCATTGATCAAAAGAGATAGCGATGCCGTTGACACACAACGCCGCATCCACGTAATCCAGGTAGAGGGGAACCCCCTTCTCCACAGAACAGACCATAAGAACCGCCAATCAAGAGTATCATAGGCCTTGGCAAAATCAATCTTCCAAAGAATTCCCTTGGTTGCATTCCTCCTCCATGACTCAATAATCTCGGAGACAACGGCATAGCAATCAGAAATTTGCCTACCACGCACGAAGGCTGCCTGCGTAGGCGAAATGAGTGAGTCGAGGAGCGGGGCCAGGCGACGCGCGAGGGCCTTTGCAATAATTAGATAAATTGCATTGGACACGGAAATAGGCCTGAAATCCTCAATCCTAGTAGCCGACGACGATTTAGGAATAAGCACAATATGGGACCGATTTAGGATGTCAAAGCCATCGTTTCTCTCGCAAAAATCCCGCGCCACAGCCAGAACATCGTTCCCAACAATATCCCAAAATTCCTTGTAAAAGCAAACCGGGAAGCCATCAGGCCCCGGGGCAGCATCACGATTGAGGTCCCAAACCGCCCCTTTGAGTTCTTCCAAAGAAAGCGGGAGCACGAGCGCCTCCGCAGAAGATGCAGGGAGAGCAGGAGCCCCCTGGCCCGACCAGCGCCACCGCCGCGGGGTCGAGGAGCCAAACGCAGCTCGAAAATAGTTCCCCACGGCCACCCCCACATCAACCTCCCCCTCGAAATGCACCCCACCAATGGATATAGAAGAAATGGAATTAGAGCGGCGGCGGCCACTCGCCACCCTGTGGAAGTAAGCAGAATTGGCGTCCCCCTCCTTGAGCCACCTCACCCGAGATCGCTGACGCCACTCGATTGAACGCTTACGATCCTCCATCCGCGTCGTCGCAACGGCGGCAGCGCGCTCAGCCAACTCGTCCGAAGTCAGATCTCTATCATTCTCGAGAATGTCAAGGCGTAGAATCACAGCCTCAGCCGCCAACCGATCACGAATACGAGCCTGCCTCGACTCCCGCTTGAAGGACACGAGGGCCGCACGCAGGGAAGAGAGTTTAAGGGCAAAGCGACGTGCGGCAGAACCCGCAAAAAAGGACTGGTTCCAATGATTCCGAACAAAATCCCTGAATCCCGGCTCGAGGAGCCAAGAACGCTCATATCTGAAGAGCCCACGGGGACGCTGACCATCCCCGGTATCACAAATGATGGGACTGTGATCAGAGAAAGCGCGAGGACGAGAAGTGACCGAACAAAGGGGGAAAGCCTCCATAAAGTGCTCGTTGGCCAGAAACCGATCGATCCGCGATCGGGCAGAATTCGACCTCCAAGTGTAGACGATATCATTTGCCTCCAGCCCCTCCAGAGCCAAGTCCCGAAAAAAGTCCATGAAGTCCGATGAGCCGGGATCGCTGCCCCCACGAGCGCGGGGACGGTCCCTTGATCGCAATGTGACATTAAAATCACCCCCCACCAGCCAGGGCATGTTATCAAAAGCAAGCGCATCCGCCCTGAGGTCCTCCCAAAGCTCCCGGCGATCGATATGAGAGGTAGGCCCGTAGACACAAGTGAAGGCCGCACGCAAATTATTTTCCGATAGGGTGAGCACCACGGAGACGGAGTGACGACCGATCCTCGAAGAAGAGAATGATAGGCGCGAAGAGCGCCAAGCAACAAATAAACCACCGCTCGCACCAGAAGCATCCATCGCACGAAACGCATCCAACCCACCAGCACCAAAAGACCGCCAAACATCTTCATCCAGCACATACAACTTAGATTCTTGAACAAAAGCAATGTCGCAACCCCATTCCAAAAGACGAGCGCCCTAAGAACGGCGACGATGAGAGTCACAAAGTCCACGCACATTCCAAGACAAGATCTTCATAAACAAAAAAGGGGTCCCCAGGAAGCCGCAAATCCCAAAAGAGAAACTCAAAAGCCAGGAGGAGATCTCCTCCCCACGCGGACTAAACCAGAAGCAGCTGCCACCACATCCCGAGGCGAAGAAGAGACTCGGAAAGGAGAAGAGGGTGGCGCGTCACCAAGGCGGTAGGATCGCCTTCGAGTGTAAGCTCGACCAAATCTTGAGGGGGGGGAGGAGCCCCCGACCACGTCCCAGGAAGCACCGCCATGTAGGTCGTCAGCAGCAGCATACCTTTCGCAGCCCGACCATCCGATCATGCTCCAAGTTGTGAACAGAGCCAGAGATAACAACCCCAATCACACCAAGAAACCGGGAATAAGTCACTGCCAAGAAAGAGAATGGATTTTTTAGGAATAAGAGAATAGAGCGTGCTATTTACTCTTGAAGGATAGAGGTGTACATGCATTTAATAAGGTAGGAAGATGTGATAACCCTATCATTTAAGTAAAAGACAAAGGAGCATTGCTATGCAGAAATAGTTTGCAAGCGACATCAACTATATACTCGTGCTTTCTCTCAACCATCCCACTTTGTTGAGAGGTGTAACAAGATCTCTAATGAATAATAACCATGTATTGAAAAAGTTGTGCGAAGGAGTAGACATCTCAAGAGCATCATTAAAGTGCATAATTTTAATAGAAGCAATAAATTGAAAGTAAATGAGTTGTGATGGTGCTTCGTAAGCTGAGAAGATGTACACCAAACTGTGTCAGAGGAAATAAATGGGGTGGTAAATGTCTGAGCTCTTGGAAGAGGTAGGTAGCCAAAATGAAGATGTCGTAAGAAGCTAGATGCAATCCTGGTGGTATTCTAGCATATCCAGCAAAGGGAAATTTTGTCAAACGATAGAGACCCTTCTCTTCATGGTCGTAGAGTATCTCCTAAAACAAAATAGATATATAGTAAAAAAATAGCTCGAAAATTGAGATATTTGGTAATAGGATAAATTGATAATCAACTCAATGTAAACTTAGGGAATAAAGAACACATCGAAGCTTAAGATAGGGAGAGGGCTGTATCTCCCCTTAACATGTAATAGGTAAATACTATCTGTCAATGGGCCTTAAATGTTAATTAAATGCTAAACTTGATGTATTGTTGTATATCACCTTAGATATGATGGGATGCACCTGAATCAATCAACCGATTTATCTCATCATTACAAATCCTTGAACTTTAGCATATGCGATAGTGTTTGTAATTGTAGGTGACTAGGTGTAGAAGGTTATGACACTCCGTTATAACTAAGTGAGCTGGTTGGGTGTCACTTTATCGAATTCCATCTACTTGATAGTTGCCAAAATATTGGCTAATTCCTTATCGATGAGAGAGCAATATCTCCCCTTAGCATGTAATGGGTGAATACTATCCGTGAATAAGCCTTGTCTATTCGTTAGGAATAGACTTAAACTTGATGGGTTGTTGTGTATCCATAGATATGACTTGTCTGAATGAATCAATCGATTTATCTGACATTATTAGTATTTGAACCTCATCATATGTGATAGTGTCAATAATTGTAGGTCTAGAAAATGTTGATGCTCCATGATAGATAAGTGAGCTGGTTGGGTGATCACTTTTTCAAATTCCATCTACTTAATAGTTGCCAAAGTATTAATTGACATGCTAAAGCAGGTAGCAAGGTTGGTTCTCTCACTGCTGTAGGCAACTTTTCTTCAAGGGAGGTTGATTCTAAATGGTTTTGTCATGGTGTTTGAGGTGGTGGCTTCATGTGAGAGGTGGACTATCGCTTTCTAGTGGAAGATTGATTTATAAAGTTAATGACACAAGAGGACCTGATGCAACATATTGGGAGGGGGGCTTCAGGCATCTGGAAAGACGATGAGAAGGTTGGGCAGCGCGATTTGGTTTGCTGGAGCACTGCCTTTCATTGTGCACATGGGGTCTATGGCTCACCAGGTGGTTGCGCTTCCGCATGGGCAGGGAGGAGCTTGTCGTCATGGGTCTAATAGGGAGGAGCTCACTATCGTGGTTCTGCTGGGGTGTGGGGGCATCCTGTGTGTTGTTGGGCTGTTGCTTCTCACGAGGACTCTCCCCCCCGAGTTCTTGGGCTTCCTCCTAAGGTTACGACATGTGCCCCTAGGGCGTACTGAGGCTTGTGGTGCTCGTCGAAGGCGGGGTGAGGTCGCTGTTGAGGACGGAGAGGTTCCATATCCCATTGCCGAGGAGGTGGGGTTGCACATGATCTGATGATGTCATTGTTGGTGTCTTTGTTGATGGTGTGGCAAAGGGGGTCTAGGAATCTTTTGAGAGGTGTTGGATGATGTTGATGAGACAAAATGGGGTCAGTGAGTTGAAGTTGGTGGTGATTGGGAATGGTTTGTTGGCATAGGGCCCAGTGACAACCTGCAGTGCCCTTTTGGTGGAGTTGAAGTTGGTGGTGATTGTGAATGGTTTGGTGGCATCCTTGCTGGGTGGAATGATGATATAACGAAGTTGGTGGTTTCAATTTATGATACCCGAGTGATGATTCGCTGACAGACTATTTTAATATGGTCTCGTTGTAATACAACCAGTTTGCAACTAATCAGAACCTGTCTATAAATCTCTACGAAGAAAACATGGTTTAATTTAACATGGATAAGTCCATGGTCAAACATGATGACACGATATATTAGTTTATTTAATTTTAGCCTAAATACCTAGGTTAAGTTAATTAGAGTGCTATCTACTTATCTAGGTCAATATGCACAACAATACGAATGCATGCTCTTTTTATTGGAGTTTTATATGCACATTAATTCAAGTGATACAAAATGCTACAGAATGTATGCAAGTTATAGGCCATGATACACTACATAAAATAATCTAGGGATTTTTACACCCATAACCCTGAGTAATTTTGCAATTAAAATCATAACCCTGCATAATCATGAATTACATGAGAAACCATGAGTAATGGCTAACTCTTACATGACATAACCCCGCGTCATATTCCGTTTGGGATACCCGTTATATTTAACAGTTTTCGTTGAAAAAGACAAAACTACCCCTAAAGCTCATTCTTATTTACAATAATATGCCATCGTTCTCTCCATCGGAACCCCACCCCCCGCCGAGTTCCTCTTGGAAGCACTCCACGCCCGCCCTTGCTCGAAGCCCCCCCCCGCCGTCGAGCTCCTCTTGGAACAACCCTAAGCCCAGCTCCTGCTTGAACCCCCAACGCTCCTCCTCGAAGCCCCGCTCAGCTCCTCCTCCTCGAGGCCCCGCCGCCT
The DNA here is from genome assembly GCA_037367405.1 of Ottelia alismoides. NCBI lineage: Eukaryota > Viridiplantae > Streptophyta > Magnoliopsida > Alismatales > Hydrocharitaceae > Ottelia > Ottelia alismoides. The sequence goes on from JAZKJV010004414.1 coordinate 91,105, forward strand.
CCCCTGCTCGAAAAACCTCCCCTGAGTCTGGCTCCCAGGTCTTGCTCCTCCTCGGAAGCCACCCCCCCGCGGTGGAGCTCGACCCCCACCCGCTAACCTCCTCCAGTCGAGCCCCCCCTCCGCCGCGCGGTGGAACCCGAGCTCCTCTAGCCCAGGTCGAGCACCACCCTCCCACCGCCCACCTCCTCCAGCCCAGGTCGAGCCCCCTCCCCCTGGAAGCCCACCACTTGCAGCCCTGAAGCCCCCCCTCCCGCGGATCTCCGCCGTCCTCCAGCCCAGGTCGAGCCCCCTCTCCCTGGAAGCTGACCGCCCCGTGGAAGCTGACCCACCCGCCGAAAACCTCCTCCTCCAGCTCAGGCATAGAAGCCCCCTCCCCTCCGCCTGTGGAAGCCCGACCCTCCGCGCCCACCACCTCCAGTCCAGGCCAATGCCCCGTCGAGGGAGGAGATATGAAGAGGCGGTGCAGTTGGAGGAGAAGCGGAGGGAGGATTTTTCCCTTCTCTTGGTTAATTCTAGCCGTCCGATCGCGGATTGGTTAGATTAACTCAAGCATCTGGTTGACTTAACGAACTAAAGTAACAGAGGGTTATGGGTATAAGACGTCGCATTTATTTAGGGTCTTGGACGTAATTGTGATTATGCAGGGTTATGAATGTAATTAGGAATTACTCAGGGTTATGGGTTTAAAAATCTCAATAATCTAAACTACCATTTAAACTCCTGATTAGATCTTAATTAAATAAATCCAATCAATGAGGTTATCTCTAGAGTGATTAAAAAATTTAACTGAATCAAGATTGATTGATGCATGCATTTGATTAAGTAGGTAATTCCCTCCATGAATTCTCGCCATTCAACTAGGTAGTTAATGAATAAGATTATTTATGAAAGAAAAAACCTAGTGAAATTCTAATTAATTATGTCTTAACATGGATTCAAGTAGAGCCATTAATAAGGATAATATACATTTAGGGAACATTAATTCAACCAATGAAACAAGAATTATTTCTCAAGTTGTATATAAATCAAATCATAGATTCATACATATCACATCAAAGAGGGTTTCATAAGCTTTAAATCAAGACTAATTTCATTGAAATTGGATTTATAAGTCTCACGTCATTCAACAACAAAGATATGACTTATTTACAAGAAGGGATTTTTACCCGGCAGACCCTATAAACTTTGATAATTACCTCAACGAACTTTGAAACAACCTCATTCCCCCCTCGACCCCGTAAACCTACTCCGTCTTACCTAGGGATGAAAACGGTCGGATACGGATACGAATATAAGTATAATCATATTTTTATCCATTTTAAAATACAAATACGAATGCGGATACGAATATTGACGAATGTGAAAAACGTGTTATCCTATCCTTCAAAATGAATACGAATGTAGAACGAATACGAATCGAATACGAATAATAACATAAATATTTTATAGATAAACTAAAATATACATGTTTAGGATGGTTTAAACATAAAATAGATATATCATATATTGTAATTTCATAATAATTATATCAACAGTAATGAATGGAATCATAAAATGTTGATATGCACATTCATAAATAAATATATTACTATACTTATATTCGAAAGTGATTATACGAATACGAATGCGAATATTAGCGAATATCAAAGTGATATCCATATCCACTTCCATTTTAAAACAAATACGAATACGAATGTCAAAATATGTACAAAACGAATACGATAATGGATCGGATACAAATATATTCACATTCGTTTTCATCCCTAGTCTTACCCCATACCCTACCGTCAACTTTAACTTTATTGGAGTCAATTACTTGGGTTAAACTTGAGTTAATCTAACCAAAACAAATCAGACGGTGGATCTTCAATCTCCCTCTCTCCTTCCTTCTCCTACCCCTTCTTCATTCTCTTCTTCTACCAAATCAAACGGGAGTCGTCATGGTGGACGTGGAGGGTGGCAGAATCCCAGCTTTCTGCTTATCAAACTTGGAATAATAGATCCTTCAACAGCTTTCCACACCAAAATTCAAATGCTAGAGCTTTTCTGGTGGTTTCAAGCTATAGTATTCCCACCACTTCTGGTAGTAACTTCTTCAAATGCCAAAGTTCCGTAAATGGATCGAGACCACTGGTCACATATGCGGTTTCCGAAAGGAAAAACACCAGAAGCTGCCTCCGACAACATCCTAAGAACTAAATGTGTAGGCATCAATAAGGAGATCCATTGCATCGATCCTGTCAGTCCTGAATCAGTTACTTCGCATTCATTCATTAAGCGTCGTGGTGGACCTGCATGCTGTAGGCGCAAGGCCGCATGCCTGGAGGGCGCAGGAGGTGCATGCAGAGGGCGCATGAGGTGTGCCGGGGCAGCGTCGGTGGAGTGCAGGGTGTAGGCGCGAGGCCGCATACACGAAGGGCGTAGGAGGTGCGTGGACTGAAGTAGAGGGGCCGCGAGGTGGCACGCTGGTTGTAGGCGTGGGGCGGCGTCGCGCGAGGTGGCGTGCAGGCTATAGGCACGAGACTGCATCCGCGGAAGGCGCAGGAGGTACGCGGACTGAAGTAGAGGGGTCACCATTGGCGCGCTGGCTGTAGGCGCGGGGCGGTGTCGCGCGAGGTGGCGTGCAGGCTGTAGGCGCCAGGCCGCATGTGCAGAGGGCGTAGGTGGTGCGTGGACTGAAATAGAGGGGCTGCGAGGTGGTGCGCTGGATGTAGGCGCGGGGCGGCGTCGCTCGAGGTGGCGTGCAAGCTGTAGGGGTGAGGCCGCATGCGCGGAGGGTGCGGGAGGTACGTGAGGGTCCGCATGATGGTGCCGCGCACACGGGCGAGGTCACGTAGAGTGGAGTAGAGAGTTGCACGCAACGGTGGATACAAAAGTCGATGCTGGGTTCTCCTCAAATCATGGTGACGGTTTTGAAGAAGATGATCTGTGTACTGCCTTCGGACCCCCACTTCATGGTCGAGAATGGGTTGCTTGTATAGCCAGAGACATGGAAATGGGTTCTCCTCGGGAGAGAAATGGTGCGAGGAGGAGAATCCTTGGTACCCGATTTGCTGCAGATCACATGAGTGGGAGTCGAGGCGTCGATGTTTTGCTGCAGGTGGACTGCTAAGGTTGCAGGTGGAGGAGCAAGGGGGAGGAGGGGAAGGGAGAGAGGAACGGGATGTACAGAAGAAAATGGCATTGTTTGTAAAATTTTTAAACAAAGAGGTCAATATGTACCTCATTTTAACAGAATTCAGTTATATTTAATGGGTAAATGGATGAGAGTTAACCGTGGGATTCGTGCGGTACGGGTTAGCAAGTTTACGAGGTCGATGGAGGAATTATGTTGTTTTAAAGGTCGTCGAGGTAATTGGCAAAGTTTATAGGGTCTGTCGGGTAAAAATCCCTTACAAAAAATATGAATTAAAACTTAACTAAACATCGCAATAGGTCCAATAGGGACTAAAATGTAATAAAAAATTCGTTGGAATCTTATATGTAAATTAAACTTACGCGGGGGTCTTTCTAGAGATATGTGAAGCTGACATGTTGTTTATGCAAAAGCTCCAGGAATTACGCGCCTCCCTCGCATGATGCGGGCTCGGGCGGTACGGGATGCTTGGGCGACTTGTCGGCTCCTGGTGCTTTAGTCTTGGCTCAATTTTACCCAAGCTTGCAGGTGCAGATAAGTGGCTCGGGTCTCTTCAAGGCCATAGGATCAAGGAGATCCTACGGTGATTGTACGTCGAGGGGGTCTCCTCCTTTGCAGGCAACGGAGAGGCTAGGGTTTCGGTGAGGGGAATACTCTTCCTTCGTGCTCCTAAGGGGTTGGTGGAGGTCGATGAAGCTTGCTGATGATCTTGCGAAGATGAAGGTCCAGAGAGGCTGCTGCACCCCTTGGAGTGCTATATCGAGGCAAGATTGTCGGAGGTGGAACCGTGGGAGCGCTCATTGTGGCTCCTTCGAAGTTCCGATCATTGAGGGAATTGGAGTACATGCACTATTAGAAAACATAGCCAAGGCGAAATATGATTGAATGGGGGTGGACTGGAGGCGGAATAAAGGGCTATCTTAGCGGAGAAGGCGGATCCCTCTATGGGTTCCTCTGCTTTGCGAGAAGAGGACTCAATCGATCTGGTGAGAGGTATGGAAGTAGAAGAGGGGAAACTGGAGTACCCAACGAAGATGGGTGATGTGTTGTGATGGTGGGAAGGTAATCAAATTTGAACGAGAATATGCATGCTTGCAAAATAAATGAGGAGAAATCTAATTAGGAGAACAACCGGGACTCACCTCGAGAAGATGAAGAAGAACATAGGTGAATCAGAGCCTACCATTATATATATGCAATGTTTTATGTTTATCTCATATATTGTTTTTATGAGTATATGCAATGCATCGTCAAATATTTTAGGAATATTTATACCCATAACCTTGAGTAACTTCTTAATTACAATCATAACCCCGCGTAATTGTGAATTACATGAGAAACCTCCTATAGTCACTCTGTCTCACAACCGTATCCCTCCGTTAGTTTTCCCGTTAACCTACCCATATCATTAGGTTAATCTAACCCATGATCCACCCAACAGCTATTAAAAAATTTCAAAAAAAACGTCCTCCCTTCCTTCTCCAACACCCTCCCCCTCCCCCTCAGCGTCTCGGCCTCTGGGCCCTCCTACTGCCCTCCGACCTCCGCCCTCCTCCTGCCCTTCGCCCTTCGCCTCCTCCCCGACATCCTCCCCTCGCTGACCGCCTCCCCCTCCCCTTCTTCCTCTAGCTCGCGCCACCCTCGTTGACTGCCTCCCCCTCCCCTTCTTCCTTCTCCAGCTCTCCCCACTTCCCTTCTTCCTCCATCTCGTCCCACCCCCGCCGACCACCTTCTTCATCCTCCGGCTCGCTCCACCCCCACCGACCACCTCCCCCTCCCGTTCCTCCTCCAGCTCTCCCCACCCCTCGCTGACCACCTCCCCCTCCGCTTCTTTCTCCTCCAGCTCGCCCCACCCTCACTGACCACCTCCCCTTCCCCCTCCCCTTCTTCCTCCTCTGGCTCGCCCCACCCCTACCGACCACCTTTCCCTCTTGAATCGTCGTCTTGTTGGTCTTCGCAGTCCCGTGCCGCCGTGCGAACATCTCCTTGATATGCTTCGCGGGAGATGGCGGCGGGAATGGGCGTTTCATGCACGAAGGTGTAGAGTTCGCCTCTTCCTCCTCCAGCGCGCCCCTCCCCCCACCGAACCTCCTCCTCCCCTTCATCCATGCACCGCTGACCACCTCCCACTGCCCCCTTGCTTCTTTGTTCGGCTGCTCAAGAAGAGGGCTTGGAGTGGGGTGATTCACCAAGAGTTGTACGAGCAGGGGGTGATCAGCATGATGCCCATGACGAGGGGAGGCGTTGGAGGAGGAACGAGAGAGGGAGGTGGGAAGGTGGTCGGCGGCGGGGGAGGGTGTTAGCTGGAGGAGGAGGATGAGGTGGTCAGCAAGGGGGGCGGGTTGGGGGCTGGAGGAGGGTCTGGTCTCATTTGTAAATAATAGAAAATTCAAGGGATTTTTACACTTATAACCATGAGTAATTCCGTAATTACATTCATATCCCCGCGTAATCGTGAATTACATGGAGAATCTTGAGTAATGGTTAACTCTTACACAACATGACCCTGTGTTCACCTCCGTCCACTCTCTCCGTTATCTTTGATGAAATACGTCGAATTTTGACCATTTTACCACTTAAACTGAATTATATTTGCAAAAAATGCCATTGATTGCAATATAAGTCTAACAACAAACTATGAAATCGAGAAAAGAACAAATCTATGTATATTATCTAAGGTGGATAAGATTAGAATCCTGTTTTTTTAGAACAACATGGACTCGAGAAGGAATCGATTGCTGAAGAAAGGAAGAAGATGGATTACGACGAGGCCCGACGCTTCCTCACGACCGTCCACAACCTCCACCACTCCATGCAACGCTCCACTCTCTCCAAGAGCTCCCTCCTCCACAAACACATCCTCGTAGAGACCGCCATGAACCGCCTCAAGAAGGAGCTGGTGGAGATGGACATCATCTCGCCCGTCACCTCCGTGCCCCACCATCCACGGTCATGTCCGCCAATGTCTCCTCCACTTTCTGATCGTACCTAACGGATTACGGATCGGACAGTGAGGATTCGTCCCCAACAATTGCTTTGGATTACCTCCTGCATGATCTCCTACGAATACGTGCGGGAGTGTCTCGAGACCTACAAGATCCGATGGCTTGTCGTCGTCGAGGAGAGCCTTTCGTGTTTAGGATTGGAGCACCTGAGCCCCTCTGTATGCAGAAGCTCAACTAGGAATCCACGGATTTCAGAATCAAACGGTGGCTTGTCGCGGCGCATGCTGTCTTCGACGAGGTCTTCACGGTAGAGAGATTCCTCTACGACTTCGTCTTCGCCTCCTTCGACTCCATGGGCGACTCATGCTTTGCGGAGATCACCAGGGACGCCGCCATCCAGCTCTTCAAGTTCCCCTACATTATGACCTTGAAGAACGAGAGGGCACCAGAGAGTATCTTCGGCTACCTCAACATGTACTGGAAGATCGACGGGGGAGGGGGGCATGCTAGAAGAGGAAGAGCGGCGGGGGAGGGGCCAGAGGAGGAATGGAGGAGGAGGTTCGGTAGGGGAGGGGGGCACGCTGGTGGAGGAAGGGCAACGAGGGAGGGACTGGAGGAGGTTCGACGGGCGAGGGGGATGCACTGTAGGAGAAAGGGTGACAGGGGAGGGGCTGGAGGAGGAAGGGGAGGAGGAGGTTCGGCGGGCTAGGGGCACGCTGCAGGAGGAAGGGCGGCAGGGGAGGGGCGTGCTGGAGGAGGAAGGGCGTCGAGGGGGGTACGCTGGAGGAGGAGGGCGGCGTAGGGGGGTGCTTGAGGAGGAATGGGAGGAGGAGGTTCGGTAGGGGAGTGGGCATGCTAGAGGAGGAAGGGCGGCAGGATAGGGGCTGGAGGAGGAAGGGGAGGAGGTGGTCGACAATGGAGGTGGGAGATGTGCAGGAGGAAGAATGGGTAAGGTTTTTTTTCTTTTTCTTTTTTTTCTTTGGGTTAAGGTCATCCGTTAGATTGTGGACTGGTTAGATTAACTCAATTCTCTGGTTGAGTTAATGGACTAAACTAACAGATGGTTGTGGGTATAAAACGACACATTTATTCGGGGTCCTGAGTGTAATTCGCGATTACACAGGGTTATGAATGTAATTACGGAATTACTCAGGGTTATTGTTGTAAAAAACTCAAAATTCAAAGGTAGAAAATGTAAAATATTTGAAAGATTCTATCATAATTAATGGAAAATTTGTGGAAGTTAACACGGTGTTATAGATGTAAGAGTTAAGCACTATTGAGGGTCCTGTGTGTAATGGGGTTATGATTGTAGTTTCGAAATTACTCAGGGTTATGCGTGTAAATATCCCAATATTTTAGTATATGTCGATTGAGGTTTTGCTCATGTAGTGTATGTATGTGTAATAAAATTTTGTTATTATGAATCATCTAATATGTGAAGTTTTTATGGCTAAATATTTTTTTGTGATTAAATGTTAGGCAATTAAAAGCATATACTCAACCATCTAATGTGAACCATTTTTTTTATATCTTCTTTAACTCCACTTAGATACATAAATTCAGTAGTAATTTTATTCATAGATATTTATTTATTTTTAAATTAAAAATTAGAAAACCACGTATAACCGCATATACCCGCATACTGCTTAATAAATGGCTTAATGAAAGCTTGTCTTTGTTGATGTAGCAAGGTTCTGAGCGCATTTTTTCAAATATGAGAATTTCATGGAGACTTTACAATGTTGTAAGTTTACATGAGCATTTGTGTAAATCCCTCTTTCCAAGTTCTTAATAGTTTAACATGTATTAGTGCAAAATAAACATCCCTCTCTTATTCCCGAGTCACCTATGACTTATTAAGGACCAATAACACGTCTTCACAAATAGCATTTAATGCAACATGAAGACTATTGTGAATGATTTTTACTCAATTCCGTTCAATTCGGCTAGATGACAAGTTTTAGTTTCAGTAGTTGTATAAAATTTCATTCTATTTTATTTGATTATGTAAAAAGGCCCATTATATAAGGCCTTGTCATCTTGTTTTGTTTTGTTTTTGTTTTATTTGAAGTAATTAGTTGTATGTTGGTGAGATTTAGCCTATATAAAGGTCCCACCCCATGGGAAATGCCAATGAATGAGAATATTTATTTTCTTCCCCCACTAACTCTCTCTCTTTTTTTGAGGCCCACTAACTCTCTCTCTCTCTCTCATTTCCCCTTCCCCTCCCTACCCCCTTCCCAAAACCCTAAACTCATCCCATGCCTGCCACCACCACCTTGAGATGGGGAGGGGTCGGGGAAGGTGCCGGAGTAGGGTGAGGGAAGGGATGCTGGTGCGTGAGGAGAAGAGAGGGTAGCGGAGTCGGGAACGAGAGGAAGGGGAGGGGGGAGGCGTGATCGAAGGTGGGGGGAGGGAGAAGGGGGAAGGTGGTGGCGGCGGGCGTGGGATGAGTTTAGGGTTTTGGTTCATACACTCTCGTGGATAAGAAACCATTTCATAAACAAAATGTTTGTGCTATATTTGGAAACCAAACAAATAAAGAGCATAATAACATTTTTTTTAAAGAGACACAATTCATAATAATATTCTCGAAGAGGGGGAAAGAAGAAGCATTAAAATCGATTGGACACCCTCAAATTGAAGAACCATTGTATGCCCTCTTCTGTCGCATCATACCCTATCAGAACAGAGGTCTCGTTGGACGATATGTGTTTTAGTATTTAAATCATTATGTGTCACCTAGATAAGTAGTGGGATCAATCGTACATGAATAATAACATTGATATATAGAGATATCGGCTAAATATCGACAATATCGGTCGATATCCTAGATTTTTTATATTGATTCTAGTCCTTTTTGATCGATATGTGCCGATATGGCGATATATCACCGATATATCGTATCGCTGATATCCTGGTAAATAGATATGCACCCTAATATCGATATCTACTGCCTCTCGATAACGATATATCGGCGATATATCGCGATTTGGCTTTCCCTGGATTTAGCCTATATAAAGGCCCCTCATCCCATGGGAAAAGGCAATGAATGCGAATATTTATTTTCTTCCCACACACTCTCTCTCTCCCTTCCCCTCCCGATCCCCTGTCTCAAAACCTTAAACCCATCCCACGCCCGCCGCCACTTCCCCCTTCTCCCTCTCCCCACCTTCGACCACGCCCCCCTCATCTCCTTCCTGACTCCGCCGTTCTTTCTTCTCCTCCCGTACCAACATCCCTTCCCTCTCTTCTCCGACACCTTCCCCGACCCCTCCCCATCTCTTCTCCCCTGTGCCGCCGCCAAACCCAGTCCCAACCCCTTCCTCGTTGCCAACGCTGCCGACCTCCGCCAGCCCGCCCGCATTGCCTCCGTCGCTACCCTGCCTTGCTCACGATCGGGTCTCAGGGGTTGCACCCGCGCCCCTCTGTCGGCTGTGGTATGACCGATTCCAAATCCCCTCTATTTTTTGTCATCCGTTCATTGTGATCCTTCTCAATTCTCACCATGGCCTCAAATTTCGGCAAAACTCGACCGAATTTTGATTTCGACAGGTTACTGAAATTCGGTCAAAATGGCTGAAATGATTGAAGGGGGGGGGCTAGTACAAAAAATGATTGAAATTTGGGTCGAATTTCGATCGAAATTTCGTTTCGGTCGATCACCGAAATGGTTACCGAAATCGACATTTAAGGCCTTGGTTCTCACAAACTCAAGACAATCCAGTGGTAACTCGCATTTATCTCAGAACCCACTTCAAAGCAAGCAAATGACCTTTTCCTGGATTTGACATATATCTACTAACAACACTGACTGCTTGGGCAATGTTTGGATGAACGCATATCATGACATACTGGTGTAAGGAACTCGTGACATGTACTTTTGCTCGTCCTCCGTCCGTGGTGACAAGTCTGCGGACAACTTGAAATGAGAACCAAAGTGGTATCTTCTCTGGTTTGACATCTGACATGCCGAAATGCTCCAAAACTTTCTGCAAGTAAGTCTTCTGACTAAAACATAGCTTCCTAGCCTTCCGATTCCAGTGTATCTCCATGTTAAATATCTTCTTGACTTTACCAAGATTCTTCACTTGAACTCTCCACCAAGTAGGGCCTTTTATCTGATCACTTCATATTTATTTAAGATAGATTATATCGGTATCAGAATCGACTACTTATCGATACGATATATCATCGATATATCGACGATATATCGACGCCATATCTCCCAAATCGGCCCGATTTTGTGAAGGAAATGGCCGTGGAAGTGCAAATATCGGCCATATCGGTGATATATCGATCACCTATCGATACTGATATATCACCGATAAGGATATGGCTTACCCTGGATTTATTTATGTATGCTATCAACATGTCATCAACATATAACATCAGAAAAATGAAAGAGTCGTCAACAAGGTGTCGAAGATAGACACACATCATAACTGATCCTATAAAATTTTGAGCAACCATTAATGAGTTGAAACGTTTGTACCACCATCTCGACGATTGCTTCATCTCATAAAGAGATTTTTGCGACATGCATACGTAATCTTCCTTTTCGTACATTGCTAATCCTTCTGGTTGACGCATGTAAATCTGCTCTTCAAGGTCTCTATGTATGAATGTTGTCTTCACATCTAGCTGCTCCAACTCTAAGTTATTCATTGCAACAATTACTAGTAGAACTTGTATGGAGGTGTGCTTTATCACAGGTGAGATGATATCATTATAGTTGAGACGGAGTTTCCTATAATGACAGTAAGATGGTGGCTGGTTGGGATTGATAATGAGAACTGTTGAGACTCCTTAGATTTTCTTGGAATTACTACTTCAACACCTTTTCTCTCTCATCGGATTGAAGAACGGAAAGCACCTTCTAAACAACTCGGCTAAAAAGAAGGGGCTTATGTATTTGCATTCATGGTTAAAGCCTTTGGCAACTACTCTCATGCCTTGTATCTCGCATCGACAGATCTAGAGATGCATTCTTTCTTCTTTTAAATCCACTTGTACTCAGTGGTGGAGGAACAAGGGTCTATGTTTGATTTTTACGAAGAGATTCAATATCCCCATTCATCGCCACAAACCATTTTGCAGAGTATTGTGATGAAACAACTTCTGAAAAACTGCTCGGGTCTCCTGCATCACATATTTCTTCTGTAACGGATATTGCATATGCAAAAACGGAATCTGCATATCTGGAGGGTGGCTTGATTTGCCTTCGTCCCCGGTGATGAATCCGCAATTCATCATCTCAATATCTTGATCTTAGCAAAATCCTTGAGTTAAATCTCAAATAAATGTATATAAAATCATTAAATTAACAAAATGACTCTTGTAAATAAAACACACCAATTATTGTATATTAGATTGTACAAAATAAATTATAATAAAAACTGCAAAAATAGAGGAGTTTTTCACCTGTAAATAGCCCAAAACTTCATGTATTTTTAATAATTTCATTTCAACTCCTTTTTAGCTAATTCTTTTCTCTAACTTGTCCATAAAAATGTATATAAAAATACAAAAATATAAAATAAATTTACCTCAAATAAATGCTCCTAGATCCCAAAAACAAAAAAGCCGTAAAGTCCAACTTCAAGACTAAATTACCGCTCCGTATGAATTCCAAATTCACCGAACTCACTTTTAAAGTTCAAGTTAGAAAATTATCTATCCAAGGAAGTGGTTTCATTAAAATCGGAGCTTATTTGCAAAAGTTGGATTTTGGGACCTCGATGTACATTGTATATATTGTACATACTTTTTATTTTCTTTTATTTATTTATTTATTCCTAATCATTAAAAATCCGAAAAAATCAATTTTGAGTTGTATTTTATTTCTAGTATTTTATTGTATTTTCTGTTGTAAATATCTCTTATTAAAAAGACAAAAAAATACAAATTAGAAAAGTAAACAAAAAATTGTACATGGTGTTTTGTCTTCTTTTGTAAATTCTCCACTATTTCTCTTCTCTTTTTATTTTATTGTTTTTAAAGTAGCCTACTTTATTTATTTATTTATTATTTAATTTTCATTCTCTACAATAACCACCAATTCAACTCCATTATTCCACCATTTTTCCAACTTCCCATTCAACTCCGTTAATAATACAACCTCCCATTCAACTCCACCACCTTAACAACTTCTCATTCTTTCCTCTTTATATACATCTCATTCTCCTCGTTTTTGCTTTTGATCCATCTTTATGTGAGGAGAGCCTAGTTCTCAGAGTTGAATCGGTGACAGCGAAGCAACCACGATCGAGCGACGACAGCCCTCTCTCCGGTGAGATCCGTTAGCTTTTTGGTCAACATCGCAGCCGCCTCTGCGTGCTGCTCGTGCTCATCGCTCGCCGGCGATTCGAGTGAAGAACGTGCTCTTGTGAGCACATCATAGGCGACCGTCTCCATCCCAAGGGAGAGTGGCTGTACCCCATGGCCATTCTATGGGCGGTGTGGCGGGGGATAAACGACTTGCTGTTCTCGGGTCAACGTTTTTACAAGGAAAATGTGGGGGTGTTCGCTAAACGCATGGTTGACGAGTGGGTCCTGTAGCGTTCTGGTTGTAGTGTGCTTTTGTTTTTTCCTCCTGGTCTTTCTCCCTTTTGTTTTGAATAAATAAATTTGGGGCGGACACCACTGAGTGTTTCCCCCTATCTTTTAGACTTCAAAAAGAAGGAAATTTTATTTTCATCTTGTTGTCATTATTTTTATCTTTGCAATTTTTTTAGTCCACATTATCATCCATATACCCACATTTGTTCCACATCATCTTCACCATCATCACATCATCTTTTTCCCCCACATCATTTGTTGTATTCCAGTTTAAGAAAACTAAAAAAAATTAAAAAAAATTAAAAGCTAAAAAATTTAGAACAAAAAAAATAAAAAAAATCAATAAAAAAAGTAACGGGTGGGGGAGCAGCTCCAATGCCACCGCCCCCCCCACCCCTTCTCCTCCACCGCTGTCGGGACCGGCCTCCGCCCTAGCCGGCCGCGGCCCCCTCGCACCGCGCCACAGCGGCCTTCCGACCGACGCCGCCCTCCTTCATTCCGTCCGCTCCAAGCGGCAGCCACAACCGCCACCTCCAAGGCCGCCGCCTCCACACCCGCCACCGACCTCCGCGCCCGCAGCCCTACGCCTCCTCCGCCCAGCGACCGTCGAGCCCCACCGCCACCTGCGTGCGGTGCGCGCCGCCCTCCTCGCGGCCGCACGTGGCCGCGCCGCCGCCGCCGACCCCACCCATTGTTGGGTTCTCCACCTTCGTGTCCTCCCAGGAAGAAGAAAGGTCCTTTTCATTCTTTTTTTTTTATTGTAAACATTGCAATGTTTCCCATTATGTTTATGTAATTACAATTTAGTCCCTCTATATATTTGTGTGTATGCTTTGGTTGTTTCTGTATTTGCACATATAACCCTATATTTGCCTATCAATTTGGACAATTGTATTGCATCGTTTTATTCAATGAAAAAATGTCATTGTATTGAGTAACTAATTCTCTACCACTTGGAAATTTATTTATTTTTTTATGGTCTTTGGGTTTATTAGGAATTAATTACTCACTGTCACTCTATTTTCACTAAAAAATTCATAATTTGTCAAAAAATTCCAAAAATATTATTGTAGCTTCCTTTCATCATGTTTTTATTCCAGTAAATTTTCCATATATCTTGCTTACTGTTTGTGTGAAAAATTGTAAAAAAACCCATAAAAAGTGTGCGTTTTTCATTGTTGCATTTTAACCCCTAAAATTCTAACAAAATGCGTTTTGTGTTCCTCACTGAATTAAGATCCTAGGAAAAATGTAGTTTTGCTAAATTGGACTGATTTCTATAAAAATTAATTTGGCCTTGTTGTGTGTTTCCTTAGTTTCTTAATTCACTCGCATTTTGCATTTGCATTTGTTTTTGCATTAAAAAAATTTTAAAAAAAATAACCGCATTGGAAACCTAGATCTTAATCTTTGAATTAACCCCAAAGTTGTTCCTTTGCCTCCCTGTGTTCGACCCCGGACTTGCCCGGGATATAAATTATGCCGGGACACTCTTCACGGAGATCTCTCGGTTCTGACTGAATCGCTAAGTACACGTGCTACAACGTGCCCAAATTAAACAACGTATCTAGCGATCGATCACCCGCCTATTTGCAATGCACTCTTCTTCTTCACATGCTAAACTCTCCTCTTCTTATTTAGATATGTGACCCTAATGTGGTTGAACTGGATCAACCTCAAGCTCCACCTGCTTGTTGATACTCACATCTGTATCTGCATAAGAAGAACGAACAACAGAACTATGCTCTGGTGATAAAATAGCAGACTCATTAAATCTTACATTCTTCTCAATCATCAACTTCTGCGCCTTCGGATCAAGGCACCACAATCTATATCCCTTCACTCCAGACACATATCCAAGACATATGCACTCAACAGATCTAGTTTCCAGCTTTCCTTGACTAACACGTGCATATGCAGGACAACTGAGAATTTCAAATCAGAATAATCCGGGGGACGTCTATACCATAACTCCTCTAGTGTCAGATTGTCCAGAACCGATGCAGGAGATCGGTTCACAAGGCTGCTGTCGCAACTGCTTCAGCCTTCAGACCAAAAAATCCTTCATCATTCCAGCATTCAACAACATATATCTAGTTCTCTCTAGTCTCTAGCAAAGTCTTATTCACACGTTCTTTGACTCCATTTTGTTGAGTATGTCTGGTTGTACGGTGTCTAGACATGCCTTCATTCTTACAAAAGTCATCAAATTCTGTTGCACAGAATTCCATGCCATTATATGTCTGTAGCCTCTTGATGTTTTTCCCGATTTGCTTCTTTAGTAGTGCTTTAAACTGCTTTAAGTGTGTAAACACCTCGTATTTGGATTTAAGGACGTAAATCCAGTCCTTTTTGGAGTAATCATCAATAAAAGTCAGCATGTATTGCATATCACCATTGGATGGGACTTGAGACAACCTTCATAGATCAGAGTGAATATAGTCTGGAGTGCTTTTCGTTCTATGTCCAGCGACACCAAAACTCTTTCGTGTCTGTTT
Source organism: Ottelia alismoides (assembly GCA_037367405.1). Taxonomy (NCBI): domain Eukaryota; kingdom Viridiplantae; phylum Streptophyta; class Magnoliopsida; order Alismatales; family Hydrocharitaceae; genus Ottelia; species Ottelia alismoides. The sequence continues at coordinate 106,248 of JAZKJV010004414.1, forward strand.
GCCAAGAATGCAGTGCTCACATAAGTCCAACTTGTTCATGCCTTGATTGTCAAGTAGTCCTCTTCTAACAAGGGTACTCATGCATGTCTCGCCTAGATGTCTCAAACTGGGATGCCATAATCTGGTGTTGTTAGCCCTAAAATGGTGGAAACGGATGCGACACCTGTAATAGTGTCTTCCTATAATGCATATAGATTTCCATACCTCATCACAGACATAACAAAATATCCATCTTCACAACTGTCAGAATAGCACCCTTCGTAGTATACTCACAACCTTTCTCTTCTAGGGTACCAAGAGATATCAAGTTCTTTGTCATATCTGGAACATGGCGAACATATGTTAAAGTGACAGATATCCCATTTCTCTTCTAGGGCACTCAATTCCACGCTTCCTAGTCCTACAGTCGTGGAATGCAAATCATCACCCATAACGACAACTCTTCCATCAACATATCTGTTTGGAGAGAACTTGCTGGTTGGGCATGACGTGGTATGATCAATCAGAATCGAGGAATCATGTGTCCTTCGATCTGTATTGTGTACTGGCCATTAGAACATAGGCAATATTTCTGCATTCAAAATCCATGTAGCTTGCTTCTGCCGTAAAATCATCTTTTCCATGTTGTTTATGGTCTCTCTTTGGTTTGGAGTTTCCAGCACTCCTCTTTCGTATGCCCTTTCTTCTTGCAGTATCGACAAAACGCAATGTTCCGAAAGTCGGCCCAGGCGGCCGCATATGCGGCCACGGACCCTGTAGCACACCACATAAGACATGCATTGGTTAGGCGGTCTGGGCGCATACTCGTCTGAGTAAACCGCATAATACAACCGCATATGCAACCACATATTTAATAAGGATTGCTGAGATGTTGTAGCCTCTAACCCAACCATACCCAACCCGATAACCCTAATTTACCCACTTGATAACCCCAACCATATGCACCCTCCCCCACTCGACGCTTCAAAGCCCCATCAGAAGCCCTAGCCCACCCTCTACACTACGAAGCCAAGCCCTAACATGTGCTTCTCCGCCTCCGCCTTCGGTGTGCGCCCCTAACAAGTGCTCCTCCAACTGGTACTCCTTCGCATCCAGTGTGCTCTTCCGCTAACAAGGGCTCCTCCGCCTCCGCCTTGGGTGTGCTCCTCCGCTAACAAGTAGGTTTTTTTACAGAAAGACAATGCTACATGGTAAAAATCTATGGATATTATCTAATGATCTAAGAGATTCGAGTACTTTCTGAACCCTTGATGGACTATGGTTTAATATACGATTCAAGTACTTTCTGGTGCAAGTATTGATCTGATTTCAACTAAGTTCATTTCATTTGCTGCTGCTGTTGTTTATTTTATGGGATCCTCAGCTTCTATCTACGTTCACTTTAGTGCTTATGTTTGACCTCTTTAGGAAATTCAGACCCACGCTAATGATGCGCTATAGTGTAAGAGCATCCGGGACAGTTAGTTTGTTCTCCATTTAGGGCGACATCAAGTGGTTATAGTCCTTTGTTTCTAGTTTTATTGGATCTGAACATATCACAAAAAATCTGCAACAATTTATTCACCGTCTCTTTTAATTTGCCATTTTTCCCTATTTAGTTGGTTGAAATCACATTGTACAAAAAAAGTCTTCACTTCATATTTCTTCCATGTTATATTTTTTGAAACATAAATATCTAATGTTTGAATTTGTTATTATATTTTAATTATTTTTATATTAAATAATAGAAACCACATAATCCGCATATACTTCCGCCTGCCCGCTTACTCGCTTGAGACTGCCTGACCGAACGAATATTGCATACCGACTTTCTGAACCTTGACAAAATGTGCTCTGCTCCCTTTTCTTTTCTTCATTCGGTTTGTCAAACTTCTTTTGTTCCATATATTTACCCATCGTGTGGAGCACCTTGACCTTCTTATCGCTTAACGAATGTCCCGTGAGTTTATGGTCCATTAACTCCCTCGAGATATGTGACGATTTCGCATCATCTAGCGTGATCTCATCCTTCCTATAAATTAGGATTTCATAGAAGTTCTTATACGATGGCGGTTACACACATAACAGTAGCAGTGCCTAACCTTTGTCTTGAATTTCTTCGTCCATGTTTTCCAACTAGGAAATAATTGGATCGAAAATATTTATATGACATTTAATCGATGTATCTTCGGTCATACGAAGCATGAAGAGTCGTTGCTTGAGATGTAGAAGATTAATGGGAATCTTCGTCATGTAGAGACTTTTAAGTTGTAGCCACATAGCCGCTGCGGAGGATTCCTTCGTAACTTCGTGAAGAACATTATTCGAGAGGCAAAGCTGCATGCTTGCCCTAGCCTTCGTGTCCACGTCCTCCTGCTCGTCTTGACTTAACACTGCATGCGTCTTCTTGATGCCCTTTAATGCCTATGCGATGCCTTGTTGGACGAGGATCATCTCAATCTTGACGTTCCATAGGTCAAAGTTGACGTTGCAGTCGAATTTCTCGATCCCAAACTTTGTCGTCATCATGGATGTTGGATCGGATCGAGCGATGATCTGTTGCGAGAGGTCAAAACACCGAGGCAGAAATCGTCAACCTGACAGATCTAGATGGGACTCCCACACGAGGTGAAGAATCACCGAGATGGCTCTGGTATCAATTTGTCGAAGATGATCCAAATACACAATCAACCACAAGCAATCAACCATGGAGAACACACGATTTTACGTTGAAAAACCCCATTGGTGTAGTGGGAAAAAACTTCGAGCAAAGAGAGGTTCCACTATGAGAGAAAACATGAGTTCTGATACAAGAAACCTACCAGGCAATGCCTCTCCTAGAATAAGATTCTCTGGTAACCCATGCCTTAACTCTACAATACATATATAAGGGTAATCGGTATACGAATCCTAATCGCATCCAAAAATCCGTACTGCAGGTCTCCGCCCCCGCACCTCCGTGGGATTAATCGAGTCGACCAATACAAGGCCTTAAATGTCGGTTTCGGTCACCATTTCGGTATCGACCAAAACAGAATTTCGATGGAATTTCGGTGGAATTTCGATTGAAATTTCGGTCATTTTTTGTACTAGGACCGCCATATTTCGGTCATTTCGGTCATTTCGGTCGAATTTCGATTTCGACCGGATATCGATATTCGATAGAAATTCGATCGAATTTCGCTGAAATTTGAGGCCATGGACCAATATCCATTTACGGAATGTACTTGAATCACAAATGGGTCGGTGTTTTAAGTCATATTTCAACATAATCAAATAACTTCTACACTTCCCCTCAAGTTGGAGCATATATATCGATCATGCTCAACTTAGAAGTCAACCAAGATATGTGTCTTTTTGGCAGTGCTTTGGTGAATATATCTACAAACTGGATATCCATGGAGATGTGAGGAGTAATGATCATCCCTCCTTGTATTGTATCTCAAACGAAGTGGCAATCTACTTCAATGTGCTCAGTCTTCTCATGGAAAACAAGAGTGGCAGCAATGCATGTGACAGACTTGTTGTCGCAGTATAGAGGAACGAGAGTGGTAGCAGCAAGGCCTTAAATGTCGGTTTCGGTCACCATTTCGGTATCGACCAAATCAGAATTTCGATGGAATTTCGGTGGAATTTCGGCCGAAATTTCGGTCATTTCAGTCATTTTTTGTACTAGGACCCTCATATTTCGGTCATTTCGGTCGAATTTCGATTTCGACTGGATATCGATATTCGACAGAAATTCGACCGAATTTCGCTGAAATTTGAGGCCATGGCAGGAATGCCAAGCTCTTGTAGAAAGGAGGAGGTAACCTCGCATGTGACTTGACTCATTACCATGTATTAGGCTTATACACTTGATAATTTAGACCTTGTAAGTCATATTTGGCTCACCTTCATGGCTTGTAATCAACACAAAAAACGACTTTTGTTTTGTTTAATTTTTATGAGGTTGAGGTGGCATTTTGTGCCGATATTCTTTGGACACCCCAGTGTTCTTGCCCTTGCCATACCTTAACCTATCCCATTATTGCCGTGAGGGGGTAGGTTAGGCATCACATTTCGAGAGGTAGAGAAGAGGCTAGGGGTTTGGGCCTTTGAGACATTGTCACACATAGTGTGAGAGTTGACGACCATTCAACTTAATTATTTTCCCGTCTTTTGGTTGCCAGCTTAGGTGGTGAGGAGAATCAAATTTAGAGGAGTTGTGGTGTGCTACTTGTGAAGTGGAATGAGGAATGCATGAGTCATTACTAGCTCAGATGGAGTTCTACGAGATCTTGATTTGTGGGTCATGAATTCGTGCTGTTGGCGAAGTGGGTGTTGGGAATCCTTAGTGTAGTTGTGATCTTATATGCGTGGTGATCTTTGCATGCTATAGTAGATCGTCAAATATAGACATGATAATTAGATTGAACCCCTTTCCTCAGTGTCTGGAGGGCTTTGATGAAGTTGTGTACTCGTGATATCTCACGTGTTGCGTATGAGGTTGCGGAGAGGTACTGAATTCTGCTTATGGTTCACTGTTTTGTCAGGTAAAGGGTTATTTAGCATGAGATATTTGAGACCCTTCTGCCTTTCTCCCAATGCTTTGATTAACAGTTGGATTCCTAAAGATGGTGGACAATTTTAGGTCGAGGCTTAAGGAAACCTGAATCGTGGGTATGGTAGATGCTAACTTTCTTGAACTTCATGCCATGTCGCACTTGGGTGTCGTCTATACCATGGAATCATTTTCTAGCATGAGATTGCATGCGTATTTGGAAGCTTTGGATCCCATTCAAGGTGAAGATTTTGATATATAGCTTTTTTGCTCAAAGAACGTTGTTCGTGTTGCGTAAAAGCAAGTGGTCCTCAGATGCAGATGGGAGTTGCCTTTGTATTGGATGGATCACGAGGATATAAGAAATTTCTTCTTTTAGAGTCTGATAATCTGGTGGATGTAGTATGAATTGGGTTACAGGGATTGACCACTCTTCTTGGCATGTTTTTAGATCTATCTTAGGGGATGTTGGTTCTATGATAACATCGGCAAAGAGCATTGCTGTGTTGAGAAGGAGAAGTCGGTTGCGGTGATTTGCGCAGTATGGATATAGTGTAATAACACTATTTTATAGTTAAAGTGCCATATTTTGAGAATGGGTTTACATGTGCAGGAAGTTGTGGTCTTCTCGGGCTGCTTTTCTGTGGATGCTGTAGCATTGTGTCTTGCATTACTTGTTTTTTTAATCAAAAAATTGGGAAACACCTGTGTGCCCACCCCAAAATATTTTAAAACAAAAAACTTACATGAGCTAAAAAGGATTACATTCTCTACATAGTACCGCTCACTTCGAAACAAAACCCATTCCATGAAAGCCAAATAGCCCCAAGCAAAGCAATCGGCCTCCAAACCTCCATAGAAATCTAAACTAGTCCGAAAGGTCACATGCGAGGAGGATTCTAAGCATGCGGTATTTGCCGCATGCCATACCTTCCTTACGCTTGAACAAGAAAAGAACAAGCCATCAAGATTTTTATGGCCCAAGTTGCAGACAGTTTAAGAGTCGTCCGTGATGGGGTAAAAAGAGGCCCAGCACATGCTAGTCAACCCATGGTCCCATCGCTGAATCCAAAGGAATACCTTGATTTTCTACGAGATTCACAATGTCCATGTAAATTTGTTGTCACACTTCCTATCAGTCACGAAGGAGCCACATGAAGCAGTTAACAACACATACGCCTTCTTGATAGATAGTATCCATCACACCATACCCAATGGTCCCTCCCCTCCGTCGTCTCTGCATATCCTGACCACTGCAGCAGCATGATATAAATCTCCTTATTACGGTAGCCCAAAGTACCACCACTCTGAATGACCCTCCGAACCATCGGTGTTAGAACATCCACATCTAGAACAAATAGAAGGCGAAAGAGATGACACCCTTGCCCAACCCCTCGCTGCAGTTGGAAGAAACCCTCCTCAGGTTTGCCGTTCACCAAAATCAACATAGAAATCATGGTGATGCATCTCTTCATCCATGCAATCTATATACCAGGAAAACCCATTTCCCTTAAGGCTACCCATAGAAAGCACCAATCTGCACAATCATATGCCTTCAAAAAATCAATCTTTCATAGTACACCCCATATATTTCGTCTCCTCCAATCACTAACAATATCTGCAGCCACGACAACATTATCCATCATCATTCGATCATGGATGAATGTAGTTTGTACCTCATCCACCAGCCCGCTAAAACTTCAGAGAATCGATTTGCCAACACCTTTGGAACAATTAGATAAACCGCATTGGAGAGAGCGATAGGTCAATAATCTTTAATCTACGGAGCGATGTCTTTCTTTGGATGTGGAAAAAGTAGAGCACAGTTCAACCTATCAAAGCCATGGTTGCCAAAATGTCATTGCTCTCCAGAGACCAAAACTTCTTAAAGAAGAACATCGAGAAACCGTCAGGCCCTTGAGCACCATCTGCATTGAGACTTCAGACCGTATACCTAGCTTCCTCAATCGAGAACCCCCTAGTAAGCAAGCTTCTTTGCTCTTTAGACATCTGAGATGCCCCAACACCTTTCCAGCGCCAATCACTATTGGAAGCCTGCCAGCTCAAAGCACGAATGTAATCCATCGCCACTCTACCTACTTCTCTTTCTCCCTCAAAGTGCTCGTTACCTGCCTTCACCTAGCTGATGTAGTTGCGATATCTTCGTCTATTGGCTATGGTATGGAAGAATTTCGTGTTTGCATCCCCTTTCTAATCTGGTGTTGTCTAGACCTCTATCGCTACTCAACTTCCACCTTCCTGTACTCATGGATGATCATGTGGTGATCAATGCTTTATGCCAACTTACCAGGGGAAAGATCTCGTGTATCTTCGTTCGATCCAAAATAGTAATTGCAGACTACACGCTTCCCGACGTGCCTCATGCTTTGTTTGAATCCCTTTAAAATCATAGAACTTGATCCTCAAGGTCTTGCATAACCCACGAAATGGGCTGACCTCCAAAAGTCCCTGATCATCTCCCTGTCACCTTCTTCTAGGAGCCATGCCTTCTCAAATGGAAAGAATGACTATAGGATGACCCCTTTGTTTGAGCTCTACATTAAAGGGGCGTGGTTCGGCCGCGAGCGAGGAAGAGCAATGATCCGAGAGAAGGGGAGAACCGCTGACAATTGGGTCGAGCAGAGGAAACAATCAATGGGCGACCTCGCTCTTGAGCTTCGCCACACGTAGCGACAATCACTTGCATCTAATACCTCCAATTGGAGTTCTTGTATCACATCAACAAAGGCTGCTGTACCTTGATCCTGACCACACATAAGTGAGGTCACTTATCTACTAATAAGGTAGCATTGAAATCCTCTAAGGTATCGTAGCAAACTGCATGCCAACATCTCATAAATCCTCCCATAATCCGGGTCTAAGGCTAGGATCTGTGGGGCCATGGAGGCTTGATAAGGTTCTAAACCCCCCTGCTTTTCTTCTTGAGCAACACCAAGACCATGCGAGTCCCAATCAATTCCGAGTAAAAGTCAAACCAATCACCATTCCATGCAACAAGGATCTCTCCAACATTGCTAATCGCATTTATTCTCTAAAACCAGTCAATCTAGGCCCTCCAACTGAAGCCCACAATACATTGGTGAAAGAATGAATCTACACATTGGTCAAAGAATGAATCTTAGTCTCCAGCAAAAGTACCACATTTCTATACCACCCCGTAAAAAGTCTCTTCAATGACCCCTCTTCTCCAAGTCTCTGAGACTACACACATTCCATGAGATAACCTTCTTTGACGACTCGATGCAGTCCCTGTGGTGATGTGCACCACCCTCGTCTCTCTTTCTATATCAAGTTTGAAGCGATCTCCCACAATAGAGGATGTAACTTTCCGACAACAGGTTGTGGCAGTCAAAGCATCTACCCCCTGAGAGATCTCTCTACGGACATAAAAGTTTCCCGCCATAAGATGAGACCTCTTCTGAGGTCGGTACCTTTTAGACTTCCCCTAGGTGTCGTCTTTAACATCCGAGCCCTTAGTTGAGTCGTCATGCTATGAACCTGATTTCCCAACCTTCGAATTGAGGGTTTGCGGAGCATATATGAGACCTTCCATAGAAGAGATGGTCGTGGCACCACCCATAAGAAAATCCAATGTTCAGAAAGTCACTCCAGGCGGCCACATATGCGGACTCGGACCCCCTAACGCACCGAATACACCATATGCGCTACATATGTGCCAAAAAGGTATATGCGGCCCGAGTAATCTGCATATGCGACCGCATTTGTAATAGACCTCCCCTTCCCAAACGCAACTGCCCTAATTTCTTTTTTAAAAAACCCAAGGATCCGATACAAGAGCCAAAGCCACCCGTAGCCTCCCAACTCCTGACCTCAGCCCTTTGCTACAGAGCCCTAGTTCCCCAATCCATCATCTCCAAGCATTCGAGTAGCGGCAACCCCTCCTCTCGATCTTAGCCTAGTAGCAGCAACATGCCCTCCACTTTAACACCCCCTCCAAGCCTTCGAGCAACAACTGCAACCATTCCGCCAAGGCTTGTTTCTCTGCCTAGGCTGCTCTTCCGCCTGGGCTGCATCTCCTCCAGCTTGTCCCTCTCCTCGACTGTCTGGGATGCTCCTCAACCTACCTCTGCTCCCAACCTTGCCACTCCTCCGCCAAGGTTTGCTCCAATTAACCCTAGATAATATTTTTAGGATTACTCGAAGTTGGTATTTATTCTTGCTTAATCATTTGGTTTGGAAATGATATCATTTACATAATCTTTTGGTGTGGAAATCATATAAACTGCTTGCTATAGAAATGTTCTATGTCTCTGCTTTTTCTTAAAAACATTTCATTTGCTTGCACTTTGTAAAGCAGTTTAGATTATAGTTCAGATTATGTCTCTGCTTTTTCTTAGCTCTGATTAAGCAAAAAATTCTCTTATTAAGCAAACTCTGCATCTTTTATAGATCTAGAATGTATCTCTACTTTTCCTTAGAATATAATATATATCCATTAATCCCTAATTTATAGTGTATTCATTTGGTTTGAATTTGTAATTTGATATATATATCTATATTTAGATTATATCATTTGGTGTAGAGATTGCATTGGTATGGAAATTGGTCTATATATTACAGAAAATATTCTTAGATATTTTGTCTCGTGAATCATACGATACTCTTTTATGTAAATGGATGATTTTTGGAATTTCTTTGGTTAAATCACATTGTACAAAAAGTTTTCACTTCATATTTCTTCCATGTTATTTTTTTGAAATGAAAATATCTAATTATTTTTGATTTAAATAATAGAAACCACATAGTATGCATATACTTCCACATATACTTCCGCCTGCCTGCTTACTCATTTTAGACTGCCTGACCGAACGAATACCGCATACCGACTTTCTGAACCTTGAGAAAATCCCCCGTCGTTGCTACCTCAACCAACCCATCAGGTCTCCCATCCCAATCGTGCCATCGCTCCATCAATGGGAGGTGGAGGCACCTCGAGATCAATCACAAGCGGAGGCCCCACATCACAAGTATTGCCCTTTGAAAATGGCACCGGGTCAATAACGAGATCCGAGACACCGAAAGGATCCGATTCAATAAAGCATCCGTGCGAAACGACTTCAACCGGGTCAATAAGGGGAGCCCAGAGAAAAAGTTCCCTTCTCAATTGTATTCCCAGAGAAGGAGTTGTTTACTTTTGGTCCTCGTGTGTTTGGATGTGTTTCCTTTGTCCACAACTTTTCTCTTAGAGTTGACAAGCTCTCTCCTAGAGATGTCAAGTGTGTGTTTGTGGGATATTTTAGGACTCAAAAGGGATATAGATGTTATGATCCCGTGCACAGGAAATACTATATCAACCCACGTGTCACATTTTTTGCTATAGATGTTATGATCTCTCCAACAAGTGATTGCTTAACTCCCTCAGACTCCGATACTAAAATATACATCCCACCTCTACCACTATCCTCACCACCACCTTCACCACCTCCTCCTCCACCACACTCACCAACGTCATCTCCAGTTCCCCATCCTATTATCCCAATTCCACCATTACTACTTCACTACAGTCGCCAACCTCCTCCTGCTCATGTTCATAGTATGCCATCCACCACACATGAGGTATGTCCTGAATTCAACTTTTCTAATGATGAGTCTGGAGAAGTGTCTCAGCAAGGTGCAGTACAAGAGACTATTGACGATACAACTAGTGACCTTGATGTGCCCATTGCTATTCGGAAGCAGAAGCGTTCTTGTGCATCATATCCTGTTGCTTCCCAGGTGTCGCTCGATCAACTTACATGTGAATTCAGGCGATTTGCTGTTGCTCTGTCTACTGTGCACATCCCGCGGAATTATCAAGAGGTATTAGAAGATAGTCAGTGGCGCAAAGCCATGGAGGAGGAGATGGCTGCCTTACAGTTTCGAGGTACTTGGACCTTAGTACCTGTCCCTAATGGGTCGTTTATTTTGAGATGCAATTGGGTATCTACTGGGAAGTATCATGCAAATGGGAGCCTTGATAGGTACATGCTAGACTAGTTGCAGGAGGTTTTACTCAGACTTATGAGGTGGATTATCTAGACCACAATCTCTCATGTTGCTCGACATTCTACCCCACAGGTTCTCCTAGCCGTTGCAGTGGTACGCGATTGGCCTTTATTCCAACTTGATGTTAAAAATGCTTTCTTGTATGGTGATCTTCAAGAAGTGGTCTACGTGCAGCAACCTTCGGGGTTTGCTGCTGAGGGGGAGTGTCAACAGATATGTAGACTCCATAAGGCAATATATGGCCTTAAGCAGAGCCCAAGAGCTTTGCTTCAGAAGCTCTCAGATTTGTTTGAGAAGCAGGGGTTAAGAAGGTTGAATGCAGATCATTCTCTTTTTGTATAGAAAACCTCCAGAGCATGGAAGGCAATATCGATATCGATATTGTTTCGATATCGTATCGATATGATATTTCGACGATATATCGGTGATATATCGCTGAAATTTTGCCCATATCAACGATCTTTTGTGAAGGAATGACCTGAAAATGAGGATATATCGGCATTTTGATACCGATATCTGTCTCATATCGATATCGATATATCGGCGATATATCACCGATTTGCGATATTTCCTTCTATGCTCCAGGGGTTCGATGGTTATTATGGTATATGTTGATGATATAGTGGTTACAGGAGATGATATTCAAGGAATAAAACGGGCAAAAGTATTTTTGGGCAAACAATTCGTCGCCAAAGATCTTAGCACCCTAAGATACTTTATGGGGTTAGAGTTTGCTAGGAATCATGATGCAGATGGCAATTTTGCAACGGTTAAAAAATTAATTTGATTGTGGATTTTTGGTGGAGAAGAAAATGGAGTGGTTGAGAGGAGAAAACTAGTCGGAGAACGAGGGTTTTTGGAGAATAGAATCGTGGAGATCGTTGAGAGGGAGAATAACGAGAGAGATAAAGAGAGATAAATCTCAAATTTTAATATAATATGAACTCCCCCTTACAATAGACTATCAACCCCTTTATATAGGAGGACTGGAATTACAAAAATAGAAAGTGAATCAAATTTGAATTCGAAATAAAATCCCAACCGATCATGACTCTAATTGATTTGAATCAAAATTCAAATCTACCTTATCATAATTGACTCTCATTTTAAAATTCAAAATTCAAATTTAAAATTAACTAACTCATTTGAGATCACACACGATCTCATTTATTTAAATAAAAATTGCAAGAACTCGAATAAACGTAAATAAAATTAGACTTTAATTAACGGATAAAAAATCAAGCCCTATATATTAATTTCGTGCTGCATCAATTCTCCTCTTGAAAAGTTTGCCTCCTGACGAATCGCTCGATCTTCGATCCGTCGGTGGAGATTTTCATCTGGGTTGGTTGAGTAGATAACCCCCATTTTGATCTTTTTCCATGTTACGTTTGTAATTCCTTTCAACTGAGGGGCATGGTTGCAATAGTTCTTCCCCTTCGCTTAAAATATATCAATAACATAATTTACCCTCTAATTGACCCTTTATATAAAAACTATTGTGAGGAATGGCCTGCTGGTAAGTTCTCCAAATTGTCTCATCTCTTATTTTAGGGGATTCAATAGGAGGGAGCTCCCCAACTCCCGTTAGGGTTTGATTCTCTCCATTCCAAAGACGGCAGTGGCAACAACCTAGGAAGGGAGGCCACAAGCAATGCTTGGGGCGAAGATTCCCATTGGCGCAGGCTACCAGCGTGAGGGGAGAGCAACTGTGGAGGCGGATGGCCCACCATCGCGTGTTGCGATGAAGAAGGCGTCATCGATCGTGCCTGCGAGGTGCGGCACGGTGGTAGTTGGCCCCAACGCTCGCTCGACATCGCCTGGTGTATTGGCAGGTATTGATGCAACGGCGTCAACAACATGTGCTGGTGTATCGACCAACCCCATCCCCTGCGCGTGGTCCCAGGCGGTGGGATCTCTGCCAGAGGGTTGCGATCGGGGGTCGAGGCGGTTGGTTCCGCCTTTTGCTACTCCAACAGCGGGGCTTGTGAGACTTGAAACATCGGTGGTGACATCGTGCCCTAAGGTTAGGGCTCCAAAAGTTTAGGCGTCGGTATCTGCCGCACATGTGATGAAGGTGGCGATGCGAGAGGCACCTACGAGCATGCTTTCGAATCAGGGAGCCCACCCGTTGAACGCTATAGTGCTGGTCGATAGCGTGATACGAGGGAAGCGACAGTGCGAATGGTAATGCAGGAGTCTCATGAACAACTTCCACCATGAACAAATCGAGGATTTCAGGTCCTTCATCCTCAGGATCTTCATCAAATACGGGCCTCAAGTCTCCATTTTTTACATTTTTTGTTTCCTGGACAGCAACATCGATCGCTAAAAAATCAAGCTTTTCGTATTCCTCGTCCACACCTTCGTCGAATATTGGCCCTGTGTCTTCATAGTGGTGTTGGCCAACATTTGTAATAGTAGAATTTTCTTCGAAACTGGAAATACCTTCCTTTTCTTGCTTAAAATCGGGTTGCACAACAACTGCGACGATCTGATTTTTTTCTTTGACGGATGAATCTTCACCGATTAGCGTCTCTAGCCATGCTTGAACCTTGAAGCTTGATATAAGGCATTGCTTGAACTTTCGTTGACGCGAACGAGCCTGCGGGCCATGAGATAGGCGGCTTAGATCGAGTTGCAAACGCCAATACTCGGCAGGATCGTCGAATCGTAGGAACGATTCGGTTGCCATGCTCTGATACCAAATAATGCAGATGGCAATTTTGCAACGGTTGAAAAATTAATTTGATTGTGGATTTTTGGTGGAGAAAAAAATGGAGTGGTTGAGAGGAGAAAACTAGTCGGAGAACGGGGGATTTTGGAGAATAGAATCACGGAGATCGCTGAGAGGGAGAATAATGAGAGAGATAAAGAGAGATAAATCTCAAATTTTAATATAATATGAACTCCCCCTTACAATAGACTATCAACCCCTTTATATAGGAGGGGTGGAATTGCAAAAATAGAAAGTGAATCAAATTTGATCGAAATAAAATCCCAACCGATCCTGACTCTAATTGATTTGAATCAAAATTCAAATCTACCTTATCCTAATTGACTTTAATTTTAAAATTCAAAATTCAAATTTAAAACTAACTAATTTGAGATCACACACGATCTCATTTAGTTAAATAAAAATTGCAAGGACTCGAATAAACGTAAATAAAATTAGACTTTAATTAACGGATAAAAAATCAAACCCTATATATTAATTTCGTGTTGCATCAAATCAACAGGGTCTTGTGATGACCCCAAGAAAGTATGTCACATGCATGCTAAGTGAGATGGGCATACTTGGATGTCGACCTGCTACTACACCTATGGATCCAAGCATGAGACTGTATGATGATACAGATGTGGTAGACAAGAGGAGATATAGAGAGCTGGTGGAAAGGCTTCTCTATGTGACCATTACTAGACCCAATATCTCCTTTGCAGTTAGTCGGGTTAGTCAGTTCATGGAGCAACCGTGTTAGGTACATATGGATGCTATACATATGACATTAAGTTATCTAAAATCATCTCCAGTTGCAGGGTTGCTATTCAGAAAAGGTGAAGATATTACTATTTCAGCATGTACAGATGCCGACTATGCATGATGCACTAAGGACAGAAAGTCCACGTCAGGCTTTGCTATATTTGTTGGAGATTCAATTGTTTTCTGGAAAATTAAGAAACAAATTGTAGTGGACAGATCTAGTGCTGAATCCGAGTATAGAGCTATGGCAAAAGCAAGTACAGTAATGGTATGGGTTCGAGTAGTCCTTGCAGATCTACACATAGATGTACCTCTTCTCATGTCATTGAAATTTGATAATCAGGCTGCCCTAATTATAACAAATAATCTTGCATTCCATGAAAGAACGAATCATATTGAAGTTGACTGCCATTATATACTAGACATGGTTCAGAAAGGCTTCATCTCTACTTCTCATATCAGCTCTGCAGATCAAACAACAGATATTTTCACCAAGTCATTGCTCAGAGAACCATTCCAAGCAGTGTTCATCCAAGCTGAGCATGATCTAGTGCTGAATCCGAGTATAGAGCTATGGCAAAAGCAAGTACAATAATGGTATGGGTTCGAGTAGTCCTTGCAGATCTACACATAGATGTACCTCTTCTCATGTCATTGAAATTTGATAATCAGGCTGCCCTAATTATAACAAATAATCATGCATTCCATGAAAGAACGAATCATATTGAAGTTGACTGCCATTATATACTAGACATGATTCAGAAAGGCTTCATCTCTACTTCTCATATTAGCTCTGCAGATCAAACAACAGATATTTTCACCAAGTCATTGCTCAGAGAACCATTCCAAGCAGTGTTCATCCAAGCTGAGCATGATTGATATCTATGCTCCATCTTGAGGGGTAGTGTAGAGATATGTTTATGTTTTATGTTTATTTTCTATTCTTCTTTTCCTCTGTCCGTCTTATGTAATTTACCCATAGGTCTCTCCTTTATATAAGAGAGCCTAGGGTTCCTTGGAATAACAAGTCTCTTATTTTTCCCAACATTTGTTAATCACGCTTTTCTCCACAGCTAACGTCACGCAAAGTCTGTGATCCTTGAGAGAGTTATTTCGTACAATCCGCAGTTGATTTCGGACACGAGCTCCTGTGATGAACAAGTAGTCTGTATGAAAAGCATCTTGATGGAGAAGGGCAAGACCTTGCAAGGTGTCCATGGGGGCCACACCGGAAACAAATCGGTCCCAAATGTGGACGCGAGAAACCACCGTCCACTCCCCTAAACCGCTCTCCTCACGTGCCCCTCTTAAAACCCTCCCCAACGTGCAAGCGCTTCCTTTCCCCACTTCGCTATTGCCTGGAAACTTCCGGGGCCAGTCTCTCGCTCTGGCCTCTTTCCTGCTCCATCCTTCCTGGTATCAAATTTTCGTCATTAATTGTTCATGACTTTTTGACAATGTTTTTCTAAGTTTTTTTGAATGAGGTGGATGGTTTCTACTCTCTAGTGACTACCCTTTGACTTTGCAAAATGAAGAGCTGGTATGATATATTTGGTTGTTTAATGATGAATAGACTTGGATATTTTGTTCACTTTGACATTCTCTTTCGTTTTCGTATTTGTTTTCATTTTTTGTCCTAAATCCTGTATCTCGGGTATGCCTCTAGCGTAACGCCGTATAATGTTTCAATGTTCAAATTGATGTCGTCTCATTATGCTTGCATCCCTTTTCAAGAATGATCTTTTATTGATGATTATTTTCTTGTCACTAATTTATTCAGAAGCTGATATTGTGTAGGCCGTCTATTTACATTTTGTCAGTTGACATGATGTTTTAATTTTCCAGGTTTGTTCATTACTTCATCAGAGGTACAAGGATTTCTCTCCTTGCCTTGTCCAGGGTCTCATGAAAGTCTTCTTTCCTGGAAAATCTGGAGATGACGCGGATGTAGATAGAAGCCCGCTGAAGAAAAGAAGTACTCTGAAACTTCTTATGGAACTTTATTTCGTTGGAGTTATAGAAGATGCTGGTATTTTTATAACTATAATCAGGGATCTTACTAGTGCGGAGCACTTAAAGGATCGGGATCTTACCCAGACAAATTTGTCCCTTGTTACGTGTTTTGCTCGTCAAGGGAGATGTTTTCTAGGTCTCAGCCAGCCTGGACTTGAAATTCATGAAGAGGTATTCATATTCTTTTCAAGCTGCCTGCATATTCTTGTTTTAGCTTTTGGTTAATCGCCCTGGTCTAACTTAATATGAAATGGCTGAAAGGAGAAAACCAATAATCAGTTATCCGTTTTTAAGATTTTTTTAACTTTTTAGTTGCACATTTATCAGGAATCCCTGCATTTAATGGTAATCTGAATAATAAATCATGGGTGCTACACTGGTGTCATTTGATTTCACGTGAGGTGGTATAACTCTAAACCAATTGGCATCAAGCTGAGAGGCCTGGCTATTTGTTAACCATTGACAAGTTTCACGTCTGCAGATTCGGGACCTGTTCACTTCATACTTGTGCTGATTTTCTTGAATATGCGGCACTGTCCTATTTGAACAGAAATGTAATGTGAAAGTGCTGGTGTTTGATGAATATTACTGTCATCTTTGTTTGTTTTGATGTATTGTTTGTTTTTGTGTATATAACTGTTATCTCTCTACACATCATATAAAGGTAGAAAGACCATAGTTCGTAGCTGGTGTTTACGATGTGTGAAGTTTATCTTGTTTGCGAGATCTCTAATCCTTTTTGCTGTCATTATCTTTGGCCAAGCAACTTTGTTATTATGAGGGCTCGGCCATTGTATTGGTGGCTAGCAAACTGTGAGCTTTGACGAAGGTGCTCATTGACTACAATAAAAATTTATGTGTTTGTAGGAATCTTGAATGACATGAAGTGCATGGACGTATCTCTTGTTTTAACACATTTGAAGATGACCTGGATTTTTCTGAGTGTGAGGAGTGTTTGGGGTTTTTAAAGTGATAAAGACAAAATGAAAAGTGGAGGCAAAGTTCTCGACATAAATGGCTAAAGGAGGGGACCCCAATATAAAGTTCTTTCATTCAGTTGTTACATAAGAAATCTTTAGTCATACTCAAGTAGTTGACGACAACATGGTGGAGGGGCACAGGGAGGTCGCAGACGTTCTAGTGGACCACTTTTAAAATGTGAGCGGGAAACCCACCATCGTGGTTGGAGATGGTTGGCATTGGTGCATCGAAGCTTTGGGAAAAATCTGATTTGGAAGTTTGCAATAGAAAAGGTTAGGACGATTCTCCTTGAACCGAAAGCCAATATCCCCTAGCTTTATCGGATTCCCTGTCTTCTTCTTTTGTAAATTTCGAGATGTAGTGAGAAGGGACATACTTGTGCTGATGGAGGAGTTTTATAATGGGAACTCCTGTTTAAACGGATCTAATATAGCTTTTCCTTTTCTTTTGCTCAAGAAAAATATGAGAAGATGAAAGTTTCAAGCTGATTGCATTATCTTGATGTGTATTTGATTGTGGTTAAGGTGCTTGTGAATAGGTTGAGGGAGGTTATTGGTGATATCATCTCTTGTGTCCAATCAACATTTGTCCTTGAATAATAAATGATGGGCTTCCTTTATTTATGGCGAACGCTTGGTTGAATACATTTTGGGGTGGGCATCACTTGAATGCACACCTTTATTCAGAAAAAAAATATTTGTAGGAAGGCATTGTGCCCAATAGTGAATGATATCAAGTCCACTATTGTCTCTTTTAATTTGGTTGGTGTAGTGATGCGAGGAAATTCTAGGGACCCCTCACTCTGCTCTACCGGTAAGGTAGTTAAGACTTCCTATGGTTGGTAGTTAAGTAGTGGAGTGGAGAGTCTGGAGAAGAAGCTTGAGGCTTGGTATTCAAAGTTGTTTTTAGGGGTATTCATCTGAAGTCAGTGTTGACAATTTTCTCGACGTTCTACATGTAGATCATTTCGACATATTGACAAGAATGGTAAAGTATATTAATTTTTTAAGGAGGCATTTCCTATTGTGAGGATCCCTGTTAGGTAGATCGGCGACAATTTAGCTATAACAACGAAGATCATAGCAGATTGGAAGAGAAGACATACCAATAGGCTACTATGGTAAGTGGATTTGTCAGAAGCTCGCGACATAGTAGATTGGTGTTTTCTATGGTCTGCCATGACAAAGAGAGGATTTCCACAACTCTGGATATCTTGGATGAAGAGACATGTAACAACGAACTCTTACTTTGTTCTTGTTAGCAGTCGCCCAGAAGGGGGTTTCTTCCAGCCCCAGCATGGAGTCAGGCAGGGATGCCCATTGGTACCTATGCTCTTTGTGATTGCGGTGGATATTCTTACTCGTATAGTTGATCAAACAACTAGTCAGGGAATTACATCGGGTTACTCTCTAGGTGATTTATCTATAATCTACTATAATATGCATATAATACAACTTTTTTATTGAAGGATGGCATAATGAAGCTATGGGAATGGCTCCTAGGCTCACTATCTTTGGCGAGCTCTCTGGTCTGGTTATGAACAGTGTAAAGTCTAGTATGGTCCCTTTTTTTTTATCAGAGTCAGATATTTTAGCCTGTAAAGTGGCTTTGGGCACTTCTCGTAGTTTCCTCCCTATTTGCTGTTGGTTGGAAGGCGGCGTTGCGCTCTAGAGGAGAATGCCTAGTTCTCATAAAGGCATCTCTTACCGCCATTCCAATGTTTTTTGTGTCATCAACACTTCTTCTTGTTGGAGTTTGAGAGCGCTTGGAGAAGATTATGCGTAGATTCTTTTGGGGTAAGGGTGATCATGCTAGTACTGGCGTCCACTTTGTTGATTGGGTGATGATCACTATTCCAAAGGAGGAAGGCGGTTTGGGGGTCCACCGCCTGGAAACCATGAACTAATCACTCCTTTTGAAGTGGGTGGCAAGGATTTAAGGCACATAAGAAAGCTTATGTTGCAAACTTATTCGTAAACTTCTATGGTGTAACTTCTTTAGACCTTCCTCTACAATGTCCTTCCACTTCCTCGTCACCCTTTTGGAAGGGAATTTGCGCTTTGCTGCCACAAAGCCTTGATTTGTTTCGGCGTAAGGTGGGTGATCGACGCTTCTTTTCTTCTCGACAGATAACTGGACTGATAATGGTCAGCTTGCGACCCGTTTCCCACGACTCTTTGCTCTAGCAGCAGATAAACGAGCTTTTGTAGCAGATTGTTGGGATAACAACTCTTGGATGCCTTCTTTTTCTTCTGCCTTTTGGACCAAAGGGTGGAGGATCTCCTTATCATACTTGATTCAAATTAGATATCTGGAGGGCCCAACAACAATTCGAGATCATTGCTTATGAGGGGGGGCACCTTCTCTGTCAAGCAAGCATACAGGAAGATTGATGCACCAACAACCCCTTTGCAGGAATCTCTTGTTCGTGATTGCCCCTTCCTCAATGGCTTAATGCTGCCAACTCGTATCTTTATTTTCTCGTGGCTTTTGAGAAGAGGTTGAATCTTGACTAGAGATAGATGCTCCATATTCATAGTGGGATGTCCTGATAGTTGTCCACTATGTGACAATGCAGTTGAAGACATCAATCATTTATTATTCGCTTGTTTGAAAATTAAGCCATTTTGGCAAGATCTGATGCTTGATTGGGTGAACACAGTAATGAAGCCTTCTAGGACTCGTTATATGCTGCGAAGATGCTTTTGCTTAATGAGTTGCCGCTCCCTTTACCCATTTTATGGGTGATTGGGTTAACGAGAAATGGGGTTATTTTTGCTTCTACTCGATTTTATTTTATCGAAACATACTGATATATCCGTTTCCAGGATATCGACACATGTCGACCGAAATTCGACCGATATTCGGTCCATTTCGACATCTTTCAGCCGAAATGACTGAAAGTTGGAATATCTTCACATGCAAGCCTCGAATTTCGGTCGAAATTTGTTGTTGTCGGCCACTTGTGGCCGAAATGGTGAAAAGAAGTGGTGAAATGACTAAAGAAAAATATGAAATGACTAAAGTTGACAAGATTCTTTGAAATTTGGACTCACTAGGACACCTAGCTAGTATTTTAGACACCTATAGGAAGATATTTTGGATTTCATCCAATATTATATTGGTTGTAGGCCCTTGATAAAGATTCTTTGGAGGCATATAAATGGTGGCATCCATTGCACCATTTCACCACACACACAACTCAAAGAGTTCTCACAACTCACTAGCCTTCTTGCTCTCTCCTTGACGACAAGTCTTGCTGTGTTTGTGACTGTCTGTAAGTACTTTCATTATAATTTTGTTGCTATCCACGATTAATTCTCAATTTGTCACTGCTCTAAATATGTAATGAATGCATGCTACACCATTTTGAAAAATTAGAGTTGATTTTCGATGCTGAAATCAACATCTAAATATACATCATTTTCTTTTCGACGAACGCCACCACTATTATCAGAGAATGCATGTAGCGAGACCCCCGTACTGGTAGGGTATGGTGGCACGGGGGGACATCGGACCGTTCTACATATGTGCTCAACAGAACATACGGTTAGGAATCAAATCATACGATCCATATCGACATTTTGGATATCTTTAATGAAAACTATAGTCAATGATTCCCTTTTGATAGATATTTTAGTACTAATTATAGTAAATAATTTCTTTTGATTGGGTACAAATTTAGTAGATTGGTTTAGGGATTTTACATATCCATTTTTTCATGTTCTTATCTTCATAATATCATCATATATTACATTGTTAATTTGTTAATGCTCAAAAGGTGAAGATAATGGCTTCTGACTCTGGTTCCGACTCTCAATCTACAATGGCTGGTGGAGAGATTGGATGAAAATATGCTACTGCTCCTGACGGCAACAAGTCAAAACCTCAGTGCAAATTTTGTAGGAAGATAATTGGAGGAGGAGGAATCACAAAACTGAAACAACATCTCGTTGGCGGCTACGTGAATGTGGCTAAATGCCCTACATGTCCAAAAGAGATAAGAGCTGAAGTGAAGGCTCACTTGGAAGGGAAGAGTGAGAAGAAGAAAGAAAAGGGGTAAAGAGATGAGGAGTTTAATGAATTCATGTTCCATAGAGAGTTCAATGTCTTATCTGATTCCGATGACGACGATATCCAATATCCACAAGATATTCAAACAGAGAATGAGATAAATGCATATAAGGCAGCATTACACGACTCTATGAGGAGCGAGCATGAGAGACTGGAACTCGGTGGTCGTGGTGGCCTTGGACGTCTCGGTGGCAGTTCAAGGTTCCCGATAAATATCGGATCGGGAAGCGGCAGTGGAAGTGGAAGTGGTGCAGCTATGGTGCCACCAAAGAAGAAACAAAAGGGCATAAAAGCATTTCTGAGAAGGAGCAGTTCCGGTCACTATGTTCCGAGCAAAGATCCAAAGCAAAAGACATTAAAGGGCATGTTCGGTAATATGAGGGAGCGGGTAGGAAGGGCTGTTACAAAGTTGTTTGTTGGAGAGGGTGTTCCGGCAAACGTGGCAAAGGGACCATTCTTGCAGCACGCAATTGATGAGATTGCTGCAGCAGGAGGAGGCTTGACAGCTCCTACTCCGTACGAGATAATGAACAAGTATCTCCCCATGGAGAAAGAGGAGATTGGGGAGTATATTGCCGAATTGAAGAAGTGGCCGGAGTATGGCGTGACCCTCATGTGTGATGGTTGGACAAGCTATACGAGAAAGCAAATCATCAACTTTCTCGTATATTGTGATGGAAAAACATTATTTATAAGTTCTGTAGATGCATCTGAGCATGTCAAGAGTCACAAGTACATACTAAAACTCTTGAAAGATGTCATAGAAGAGGTCGGTCAAGAGAACATTGTTCAAATTGTGACCGACAATGGGAGTAATTTCAAGAAGGCTGGTGAGATGATCATGTCTTCCAACAGGTATGGCATCTTCTGGACACCTTGTGCTGCACATTGCATATACCTGATCCTTAAAGATTTTGGAAAGAGGAAAACCCTCATGAATGTTGTTGATAATGCACGATCAATCACAACATTCATCTATAACCATTCAAAAGTCCTAGCATTGATGCGATGGATGTGTGGTGGTGACATCGAAAGGCCTGGAATTACAAAATTTGCAACCAATTTTATAGCGTTGCAAAGTTGGTTTAAAGAAAATGTGTTGTTCAGGGGAATGGTTCGAGATTCCTAAGGTTCACACCGATCAAGGAAGAAGGACAGAAACCTTGATCAACAACATCAATTTTTTGGACGACATTGCCGGGCGATAAAAATTATGGAGCCGGTTGTGTTAGTCTTGAGAATAGTGGATGGTGACAAGAAACCAACCATGGGTGTGATATACGAAGCTATGCGGGAGATGAAGGAGAAAGTGAAAGAAAATGTCGGAAAAGGTTATAAGGTGTGGTTGGGCATCATCGACGAACGTTGGTCGAAAATGTTGTCACATCCTCTTCACCAAGCTGGTATGCATTTTGTACATTACGCTCTTTAAGTTAATATTTTAACTTTATTCAGTTACCCTTAAGTACTTTTTTTGTCTGCTTTCAGCATATTATCTTAATCCGAAATACCACTACAAGCACAACCTTGGCACTCGACCCAAGCTCTTATCAACCCTTAAAGTTGTGGTGGAGAAATTAGTGAAGTCAAGAGATGTCCAAACACATTGTATGAATAAGGTATACAATATCATATCTTCCTAATACCTGATGTCTTCTCTTCTTAAATTTATTATTGAACATGGTATTTTCTACCTTGTAGATAAAATACTTTAGGGAGTCCTTGGGTTCTTTTGGAAGAATGACCGCGATCAATGGTCGTAATAATACTCTTCCAGGTGTGTATTAATGTATGATCTTGAAGTATCAAGCGGTAATATTACTTATCTAGCATGACTAAAATAATCTATACCTTGTAGGTGAATGGTGGATCCTGTATGGATTAGATGCACCTAATTTGCGACAAGTGACTGTGAAGGTATTGTTGCAGACTGCGTCAACTGGAGGATGCGAGAGAAATTGGAGCACCTTTAACCTCATCCACTCCAAAAGGCGAAATTCCTTTGGAGTACAAAAGCTACATGATCTTGTCTATATCCACTACAACCTCAGGTTGAAAATGAAGCATGCAAGGGAAGGACACGACAAGCAAGAATACATAGATCCCATCGACCTTGCATATATATTCAAGATTAAAGATGACGATAACGATGAGGAAGACGTCTTACAGAAGTGGATGGATGATAATGGTGCTCCCGTACTCGATGAGAGAGGAGGGGGACCAAATACACAGATTGCCTCGCAAATGGAGGCAAATATTGAAAATTATATGGCTAGATCGGGGAGACATCCAGACCCAGCTGGAGGGTTGGAAAGTGATTCTGATGACTCCTCCTCCAAGTCTAAATCAAAATCCAAATCAGGTGGTAGTGGAGGTGTTGTTGCAGCAGAAGATTACATGCAAGATGAAGGGGCGAAATCTGGTGGGGGTGCTACTGGATCTGGATTTGAAGGAATACATGTTGGACTTCCTGCAGGACCTGTACAAGAATACACGGGCTACCGTACAAACATACATGGTCAATATATTCCAAGTCCTAATCGAGACCCAGTTGTAGAGCAAATGGATTACTGTCCATACCTCTCGTACCCACAATCCCACCCTCGGGGACAAGTCCAAGATGACGCCATTATGGAAGATCTCATATCTTCGGTGTGATCATTGAGTATGGATGTTGTTTGCTGACGGGACAACTTCAAGCCCCTTCAGTGGATATGGATCTCAAGGGCAAAATGATGCATATGATGTTTTCCCTCCTGGATATGGGCCATATGGCTATAGTAGTGGTACTTATGGGGTATTTCCGGGAAATCAACAACAATATACCAATACCTCTTCCCAATCCCAGATTGGCGCTGGATCAGGATATGGTATATTTCCAGATTATTACTCTGCAGTACCTCCATCTCAACCCCTTCCAGATGGCTTCTCCTCCTGCGACTCCTGCTCCATCTTCTTCATCTCGAGGTTCTCACGTTGCATCCTCCTCGCGTCGACCTCCGCGTGATTCTGCGGCTTCTGCCTCTTCGGGTGACAAGTATCCTAGGATTGGCTTCCTTGCACATGTGACTGAGCATGAATACAGGGAGTATTTAATGGACCACAAAACCATGTACTCCTATATGACACGGGAGTATTACATGGAATATAGGGACTCCATCAGGTCACATTATGGAGGAAGGAATCATAAATGATAGATGGATCAACCTAGGAATTCTTGATTTGGATGATTAAATGTCATTCCTAGTCTCCCAGATAAATAAATGTGGTACTAGACTACTACTAGTAGTAAGGTAGTGCATCTGTGTATGCACATTATGTGATTGGAATTTCATGTGTCATGTTACGTAATTTTGTGGTTTTGGACTTGTATAATTATAATATGAATATATGATATTTCAATTTGAAAGGCATCTATGCATATAAAACCATTGCTTTTCTTTACTTCTTTCTGGGCTTGAAGGAAAATTTCAATGTCAAAACTCAAAATTAATATTATCATATATACCAAAATTTGATTCCAACCAATCACCGATATGGTGACTGAAACCGATAGGCCTTGATCATGAAAACATCTTATTATTATAGTAAAAACTTGTATTTCTATCTCAATTAATGCTTGACCAACATCAGAAATCTTAATTTTATAAAAAATGAGATTTCAAGTCATTTCTAGAATTTCCGGCCATTTCACCGAAATTCCAGCCAGTCTCCAAGATGGTGATCGAAACCGATATTTAAGGTCTTGATCATGAAAACAACTTATTATTATAATAAAAATGTGTATTTCTATCTCATTTAATGATTGATCAGCATCAGAAATCTTAATCTTATAAAAATTGAGATTTCAAGTCATTTCCAGAATTTTCGGCCATTTCACCGAAATTCCACCGAAATTCCTTTTCCGGGGTTACCGAAACGAAACCGAAATCCGACATTGAGGCCTTGGTAACGAAACGGCAGTTTGCTGCAGCCAACCTCCAGATCAGCAGAGCAAGAGCGTGCCTCCTCCTCTGGGTAGGCAAACAACACTAAAATGGACTTGTCCCGATTTTGGACGAGACCTGACATTTCCCCAAAAAGATCCAACACGGCGCCAACCGCCCCAACCTCCTCCCTGCCCCCCTCCACGAAAAATAATGTGTCATCCGCATATTGTACCAAAGGGATATTAAGATCGTCCTTGGAGAAACCTGAGAACAGGCTACAGCGTTGCACCTGCACCAACATGCAAGCCAGCGTATCCGTCGCGATAACAAAAAGGAGCGGGGCAAGGGGCACCCTGCCTGACTCCCCTCTGAGGTTTGAAAAACCCGCCCTCCGGACGGCCATTGACAAGGACCACCATGGACGTCGTGGTAACACAACTCTTCATCCAAGAGATCCATGTGTCGGGGAAGCCCCTCCTATGCAATGCTTCCCATATGAAGCACCAATCGAGAGTATCGTATGCCTTGGCAAAATCTACCTTCCAGAGCATAGCCTTCTTATCAAGCCTCTTCCATTCCGCCACAATTTCCGACTCCATAATGAAACAGTCCCCAATTTGTCTTCCGGGGATGAAAGCCGCCTGGGCAGGCGAGATAAGGTTCGCGAGAACCCTACTGAGGCGGAGGGCAAACACTTTAGCAACGATCAGATAGAGCCCGTTGGAAAGGGCAATTGGACGGAACTCCTCAATGCGCTCAGCCGCACCATTCTTCGGAAGGAGCACAATCAGCGCCCGATTAATTTTTTCGAACCCCGCGTTGCACAAACAAACCTCGCGAACCACCTCGAAGACCTCCCCTCGAGGAGATCCCAGAAATATCGATAAAAAGACACTGGAAAACCGTCCGGCCTGGGCGTGCCATCCGCGTTGAGAGACCAGACAGCGGCCCGAACCTCTTCCAACGACACGAGCATGACCAGGCCCGCAACGAGCTCTGGCGACAGCCGCTCCGCTCCGCGGCCCAGCTGACGCCACATGCGATGAAGGGACTGAGACGAGAAGGTATGGAAGTGCTTGGCGATCGAATTACCCATGTCCTTGTCACCCGCAACATGAACGCCGTCCACGATGACCGAGCGCAGAGCATTAGCACATCGTCTACCGCTGGCAACACGATGAAAGAATGCCGTGTTGGCATCCCCCTCCACTTGCCACTTGTGTCGAGAACGCCGACGCTACTCCGCAACTCT
The DNA here is from genome assembly GCA_037367405.1 of Ottelia alismoides. Classification (NCBI taxonomy): domain Eukaryota; kingdom Viridiplantae; phylum Streptophyta; class Magnoliopsida; order Alismatales; family Hydrocharitaceae; genus Ottelia; species Ottelia alismoides. The sequence continues at coordinate 132,527 of JAZKJV010004414.1, forward strand.
CTTCTTATCATCCAGCGCCACCTCTTTGAGACAAGACTCCCGCCTTGCGAGATCCTCAGGAGAGAGAGGGTTGGAGTCCTCGAGCTGATCAAGGTCAGCAAGGACCTCCTCTGCTGAGGCCCTGGCCGCACGGCGAGCATCGCACGACTCCTTCTTGAATAAGCGAAGCCTTCCCCGTAATGAAACAAGCTTCTGGAAGAACCTCAAGACTGTCGAACCCAAGGCAACCGTAGAGGTTCAGTGCTGGCTAACCAGCTCACGAAAAGAATCCTCGAGAAGCCATGCTTTCTCGTACCTGAAAAAGCCCCGGGGCGTAGATTGCTCCCTCGAGTCCCAAACAAGCGGGGAATGGTCCGAGCGGGTCCGAATCCTCATCATGGCGAAACAGGAGGGGAAGAGATTTAGAAGTTCGGACGACGCCAAGAACCGGTTGATGCGGGAGCGAGAGTCGAAGCTACTCCAAGTGTACTTTGTGTCAGGAGCATCAATCACCTCAGATCCAAATCATCTAATAATTCTACAAAATCAGCCGACCCCTGGTCTCGGCCGCCATGCAACCCCGGCCTATCGGTAGAAAGTAAGGTAACGTTGAAGTCGCCACTGATCAGCCACGCGCCCCTCGGGAAAGAGGATCTGGCCGAGCGAAGGTCATCCCACAGCTGTCGACGGTCACCGGCCTGGCATGGCCCATATACACAAGAGACGACAACAATCTGCAAAGTGGAGAGGCACTCGAGGAGAACCGTCAATACATGGGACCCCCTAAGCTCCGAGCGCAAAGCAAAACCGCGGTCCCGCCAGGCAATTAGTATACCTCCCGCGGATCCGACCGTGTCCATAGCGCGGTAATCGGAGATGGGACTAGCGTCGAAAGAGCGCCAAACATCCCTCGTGCAAGCCTGCAACTTAGTTTCCTGGAGCAAAATGATATCACAGCCCTAATCGAGGAATCGAGAACCCAAGATCTTCCTCTTTTCCGGATCACCCAGACCCCTTACATTCAAAGTGAGCACCTTTATTGAGAATTGTTGCGGTTTCCCCCAGTATAGACCACACCCGCCAACGCAGCCACGCGGGCTAAACGATCGAACACCGACGGAGGTGAGGTGTCGGCCCGACGCGCCCGTGGGCGCCTCATGTATCTCTTTCCGACCTGCCTGTGGTCAGGCCCAGGAGAGGTACCCAAGTACCCGAGTTAGAGATCCCAGCAAGAAGCGACCCCCAAGAAAGCGGACCCTCCTCCGCTCCAGTCGCGCCCAGATCCTGGCCCCCCACCGGGGAGGGCCTGCCTTCGAGGGCGAGAGTCCAGCGGGGCCACTCTGGCCCAAGGATGCCATCAGAAACGTAAGAGCCATCACAAAAATCCGAAAGGGCAATCAGATCCAACTCCCGTTGCTCCGAGGAGCCCGCGGGCAGATCCACCACCCAAATGCCCGGGTGTTGCAACCCGGGAGTCCGAATATCCGACTCCGAGGTGGTACTGTTGGGCAGGAAGAGACGGGCACCATTCGACCCGAAGGGGAAGAGCGGTTTTACATATTCCCAAGAGCGCAAAGAAATACGGGCTCCCGTCCCGAAGACGATATTCTGAAAAGGCGGCAATAGCCGAGGCCGCAACCCCACAATGGGAGCACACGTGGCGTCGAAGGCACCGAATCGATTCAGATCGGCAGGAACCGAAGCAACCCCAGGGGAAGAAGGCGAAACGTCCCCGGTTGAGGAAGACGAACCGAACTCTCCAGCAGCCGGAGCTTCGCCGCCGGGATCAGGAATACCACGTGGCCGTCATCACCACCCACGACACCCGGCGGCACAGAGATCTCCATCTGATCCAGCAACCGAATTCACAAAGGAAAGCGAAAGCGACCAACGATCAACTCCGCCTCCGAGAGGGGGCGGACTGAGTCGAGGCAATCCAGTAAGACAAGAGTAATCTTCGGGTTAGAACCCGGGAGCGTACCATCCTGGAGAATCCGAAGAATCGAGCCCAGGCCCCTGAGCGGTAGAGCAAGCAATGTACAGAGCGCGACAGGAACGGGACACCCCGAACCTCCGCCACCCTTCTCGACACACGATCGTCTCCACCATCCACAAATCTGGCACACCTCCACGCGAGCCCACCAGGTCCCGTCATACCAAGAAGACGTCGGCGCTGAAGTTCCGAGAGGCCTCGCACGCAGCAACGACGAGGCGCCAACCCCACAACATCTCCTGCGAAAGCGCCAGCGAATTCTTGCTCGATGGTCGAACGAATATCCTCCACACGCAATGAGTCCTCCACCCAGGACCCGATGAGGAAAGCATGCAGGGATAGGGAGACAGGAGATCGTGGAATCCCACCGACCACCAAACAGCTCTCTGTAAATATAGTGTTTGAGAGGGACCGCACGTCGCCCTCCAACTCTTCTTAGTCGGCATGCATGCACGTGTAGGACAGGTGTTTCGCCTATGACTCTCTTCCCCGCACAGGAAGCACCGAGGTGGTGTAGCACAAGCAGCCGCCAAGTGGCCAACAAGGCCACACCGGATGCATCTGCGCCCGCGCTTTCGATGGGAGACCACTTCCCATCCATCTTCAAAATTTTCGCCCCACCCGCGATGACCTCCATTGTCGAGCGTGAGACCGCAGAGGTCCGTTGACATTCCTTCGCCCCTGCCCGAATAACCCACTTCAACCTCTCACGCTTTCTCCTCTCCATCTCTCCAAAATATCATCGCCTGAGAGATTCGAACTCTCGAAAAGCTTTTCAAAATATTGTCAGGGCTCATTCTAATATGGTTCTCAATACTATCTATCTTTTCAAGTCTGGTGGATAGTCTGTGGTCTTTGTCTATGTATAACCTCACACTATGACTCTAAGGTCTGAATAATGCCTTAGGGTTGGCGTGCCTCTATAGGCATGCGATGTTGTGTAATGCATCCTAACTAAGTTCCCAACACGTCCACTAGCTTATAGAAATTCCGAATCCAATTAATTATAATCAATTCTAACCAATGTAACTTATAATTGACTACATCTCTTATACAAGATCCATTAAGCTTCATTCCGAGTTTAACTGTAACTCCTCCAAATGTAACCCTAGATGATTCAGATATAGCATCGCCAAGCCTGTTGGCGGAAAGTAACCAAAACTCAAGCGGTGAGGAAATCTCCTAAGAGATTCTTCCGTCTCGCCCTCTTATTGGAAGTGCGGTCCAATAGAGGGAAATGTCTACTCCAAAACTACGCCTCAGAGATGGGTGAGAGAGGCTCTCCGGAAGAAGTCACTCTAGGATCCGGCCCGACTAGTACGGGTAAATATATTAGACTTCATTATAATCATATTATCATGAAGCATTCAAAATTTTGATATATTAGACCTTATTATAATCATAATAAAGTCTAGTACTAGTCGGGCCGGATCCTAGAGTGACTTTATTATAATCATATTATCATATTAGACTTTATTATAATCATATTATCGTGAAGCATTCAAAATTTTATTACTAACTTTATGATGGCCTTATTTTTATACAAGTTACTGTGCCCCTGATGAATGGATATATATATGTATGTATACTTATATATATTTATTTCATGTGAATCTACTATCTCAAATAGACTCCAGATTTTAAGTCAAACCATAGTGGTAAGTATCTGAATATGACGATATTGAATCGAGGCAAATCCATTCATAAATTTCATGGTGGTATCCAAATTCACCAGATCAGGAAAATTTTCTAACGCAGATCTGATCCCCTTTCCCTTGTGTTTACTATGCATGTATTGTCTTTGTGAAATTTCTAAATTAGCAGAATATCGGAAGTTTTATGATGATAAAATGTGTAAGCATCCATTTTTTTAATAAAAACAAGGGGGAGCACTCCCAAGATGGGAGTCACCACACCACAAATTTCATTGATATGCAAAAAGTTACATCATCCGGATACCCAGAAATTGTACAAAGCGTTACACTGCGCCACCACATTTTCACAGTAAAAACGTTGCCCTTTGAAAATGGCATCATTTCTACCAAGCCATATAGCCCAAAGCACCGCAAAAACTCTGGAAACATCACCGGTGGAGCCGGCCTCCACCGCACGAATAGATCCCCAAAAAAGATCCGCACAAGAAGACTGACCCCATGGCAATCCCAAGGACTCCCACACGTCTACCGACAGCCTGCAACCGAAGATGTGATTCGCGTCTTCCATGCCATCAATGCATCTGTCACAATAAACGTCCGTCGCGCCCAACAATCTGCCCCTTCTGACCTTGTCACACAGACGACCCCGCCGCAGGCACCAGAGGAACACTTTAACCCTGGTAGGAATCTTTGCCGCCCAAATAATCTTCAGATCCACGCATAGATCCTCGTCATGCTCCATCAGTCCATCACACAACCGCCGGTACACCTTCTTAACCGAGAACTTACCCTCCACCCACTCAAAACAGTCCGGCTCCCCCGACAACTCCCCAACCGAGGGAATCTCCATAAGCAGCTGAAAAAAATCCTGCATCCTCTGCTCGGACAGAACCGCAGTGAACCTCGGAGCCCAAGTACCTGAGTCCACAACCTCCGCCACCCGCGCCCCCTTGTCCACAACCAACGCCACCAATCTAGGGAAACGGAGCGCCAAGGGCCCCTCTCCCGTCCAGTCATCCTGCCAAAACCTGAAGAGAAGACCATCTCCCAGCTGCGGCCGAAGAAAAGGCCTCATGCCCGGTAGGACCGCGCGGACCCCACTCCACAGCGAAGACTCATAACGCCGCCTCGCCGCCACCAACTCGCCCGAGACCCTATAGATCTTCCTCAACAGCGGCACCGCCAGCAAGTCCGATGGGCCCCAGATGCGCACCACCCACTTCGTAAGCAAGGCCCTGTTTATACATTCCACATCCCTGACACCCAAACCACCCTCGGAAACGGGTAGAGTAAGATCCCTCCAAGCCACCAGGTGCAACTTCTTCTTATCCTGCTTTCCACTAGACCAGAAGAAAGATCTCATCAAAGTCTCCACCTTCTTTCTAACCCCAACATGCATCAAGCGGGTAGAGAATAAGAAAATCGGAATTGCAGAAAGAACATGTTTGAGCACGATAAGCTTCCCGTCCTTGGACAAAGTGACAGCCTTCCACCCCTCCATCCGCTCCTCCAACCTCCGGAGAACACAGTCCCAATCGGACTTCCTCAGTCTGCCGTCGACCAAAGGCAACCCCAAGTAGGAGATGGGTAATGTACCTAGGGGGCAGCCCACCCACTCAGCTAACCGGTTCTTCTCGTCCTCCTGCATCCCAAGAGTTACCAGTACAGACTTCTGTCTGTTGATCTGCAAGCTAGAAAGACATCCAAACACGTCCACCAGGACGGCAGCATTGTGGTTCTGTGCCTCCGTCCCCCCCAAAAAAATCAGCGTGTCGTCCGCATATTGCAATACCGGGACGGAGATGTCCCCCAACGTGAACCCCTCACACCAGCTTTCCTCAACTGCCCGCTGAAACAAAATCGTAAGACAATCCGCAACCAAAACAAACAGAAGGGGAGCAAGAGGGCATCCCTGGCGCACCCCCCTCTGTGGCTGGAACCAGCCTCCCTCCTGACTCCCATTGACCAATACCGAGCAAGAGCACGTAGTGACACACCTCTTAACCCAATCCACCCAAAGAGGTGGGAATCCCTTCTTCTCAAGCGACGTCCACAAGAACTTCCAGCTGACACAATCATAGGCCTTCGCATAATCGATCTTCCAAATCGCACCTTTCTTCCTAGATCTCTTCCATTCACGACTAAACTCCGACGCAGTCACAATACCATCTGCCATACAACGTCCAGGAATGAATGCGGACTGTGAAGGAAGAACCACGCTCGAGAGAACAAGTCTAAGCCTGCTCGCCAAGACCTTGTCCACAAGGAGATAGATGCCGTTAGAGATCGATATAGGCCGGTAGTCTCCCACACCCACTGGGGTCTCTTTCTTAGGCAATAGAAAAATCAAGGCCATGTTGACCTTCTCAAAGCCCCTGTTGCCATCCCTGAACTCATTCAGAACCCCCAGAATTTCTCCCTTCAACAGCTCCCAGAACTCCCTGTAAAAACAAATAGAGAAACCATCCGGGCCAGGAGCCCCATCCGCATTTAAATCCTAGACCGCCCTGCGAACCTCCGCCTCCGAAAAATCTGCCACCAACAAATCCGCCTGCTGACCGGTCAACGACCCTGACCCCCGTCCGGTCCACCCCCAACCACCCCCCTCACCCTCCTCGAGGCCCTTACAAAATGCGCCCGCAAGGCAACACCAATGTTCCTTTCCCCTGAAACTCTTCGGCCCCCCACCTCCACCTCATGCAAGAAGCTCCTTCTCCTCCCTCCAGAAGCAACCGAATGGAAGAAGCGGGTGTTAGCATCGCCCTCCCTCAACCACTTCTGCCGCGATTGCTGCCTCCAATAGACCGGATGTGTAAGCTCCCTTGAAGAATGTACCAGATGTGTAAGCTTCCTTGAAGAATGTACCACTTCTGCCTCCAATGTGTAAGCATCCATGAAGATTAGCAATATGAGAGGGTTGAATTTTACATGTTTGGCAGCAAGAAGGAAGGGATAAGAATGTACCAGATGAGATGTTTGGCAGCAAGGAATTGATAAGAATGTACCAGATGAGAAAATCCTCAAGAGACTTCCAGCAGTGGAGGTGGACAGATCAAGAAGCAGAAATTTGTTGTTCTTGCAATAGTAGCAGCCACCAATTGCTGGTTTGAGGTTGCATCTTGCTGCAACAATGGTCGCCAATTTCAGGGGCTTCAAGGAGGAAAAGAAGAGAGCTCAATATGGGTTGCAACTGATTTATGTAGACTCTATACAACCGTACTGAAGATACAAATTTCTCTTCATTTATTTGATATCCTAAAGTCACCCGTAATCACGCCTCGAGTGTCGGATTTCGACGTGCGATATTTCAATTTGATCGTCTCTGAATGACGATCACAATGAGTATAATATTGATATACTTCTGATTGGTGTTGAACCCCCAAGATTTTCGAAATACGGTTTTATTTGGGGTAAAATTATGCGGTTTTAATATACCACGATTGACGAACGGTCGATTCCGTTGATCTCGTTTCGTCGAATTAGATCTCGTAGTGGTCTTGGTTCGCTTCGCGGTTTTCGAATTTGCATCACAGTTATTTCGGGTACGCATTACGATGCGCTCGGTTTTTGGTTGATTTCGCCTGAACGACTTTTGATTCACGATCAATTGATCGATTTAAGTTATTTAATATTGTCTAATAACTTTATTTGGTTAAACGGAGTCTAATCGGGCCGGGTTCGGGTCTAATTGAATCCGGATGTTACACATATAAAATATCAAAGGGAGTCTCGTCCTCGAGAATCGAGTCAAGATTACTTGATGTATTATTCAGATCTGAATTTAGCCATAAAAACCCCAAAGGGTTTTGAACCCATAAAAAAACCTCAAAGAGAACAAGACATGTTCTTTTAACATGTATATAATTACATGGACTTGTTATGATTATTACTTGAGAAAAGCTGCGGTTATCGTGCCCGCATACCAGCTTCGGTCTCCCACGTCGCTTCTTCAACACCGTGTCGATGACACAACACCTTGACCAACATAATTTCCTTGATGTGAAGTTTCTTCAAAACACTGTCAAGAATCTGCGCTGGCCTCTCCTCGTATGTTAAATACGGCTCCACGTCAAGATTCTCGTAGCTGATGACATGTCGAGGTTCGCACACATACTTCCTCAGGTTGGATACATGAAAGAAGTCATGTATGGCTGATAGGTGTGGAGGAAGGGCTACTCGGTAAGTCACCTTCCCTACTCTAGCTAGAATCTTGAATGGACCAACAGATATTGGCGCCAGCTTGTCACGGGCAAGGCCCTAAATGCCAGTTTCAGTCACCATTTCAGTGATCGACCGAAATGGAATTCGGTCAAATTTCGATCAAATTTCGATCGAAATTTCGGTTATTTCGATCATTTTTTATACTAGGGCCCCCATATTTCAGTCATTTCAACCATTTCGGTCGAATTTCGATTCGACTGGATATCGATATTCGACAGAAATTCGACCGAATTTCGTTTAAATTTGAAGCCATGGCCACGGACACCAAATCTCTGAATTCCTTCATAAGAGATACTCGGATGAAAACTCAATCTCCCAACTGCAATTTACATGAATGTGTTCAGATTAAGTTAAAACTTATTAAGTCATATTTGTCAAAGGAGTAAGAGAAGAGGATTGGATACCTGAAACTCCAAATCTCTCCTCCGACGGTCCGCATAGCTTTTCTGGCGGCTATGTGCTGTCAGAAGCTTTCGACTCACAAGATCAACAACTCCCGCATTCTCGTCCAAGAGATCTACGGGATATAATGCATGATCACCTACCTCATGTCAACTGAGAGGTGTGGGGTTTCTCCGCCCGTATAGGGCTTCGAATGGTGCCATGTCGATACTGGAATGGTAGATGTTGTACGTAAATTTCAACCAAAGGCAGATGGTCCTTCCAGGACCCTTTCCACTCCAAGTGCATGCTTATAGCAAATCCTCGAGCGTCTGTATGGTGCGTTCACTCTAACCGTCTATCTGCGGATGATAAGCATAACTCATATCCTGCTCTGTTTGTAGTGCTGATATGAACTGATGGCAATAATGTGACGTAAATGTCGAGTCTCTATCAGACATCACCCCGCGCGGTATACCATAAAGTCTGATGATATTCTACACATATAGCCTGGCTAATCTGGATGGAGTGTAAGTCATACTGACTGGTATGAAATGGCTGACTTGGTCAACTTGTCAACAACGACCCAAATGGAATCATGGCCACCTGGTGTCTTTGGCAAACCTGTGACGAAAACCATAGAAATGCTTTCCCATTTCCAGTCGGGAATGGGGAGAGACTACAATAATCCCAGTGGTCTCCTGTGCTCTGCCTTGACCATCTGACATGTTATGCATCTGCTGACATATTGCGCCACCTCACGCTTCATTCCATCCCACCAGAGATGTCGACGCAGATCGTGATACATCTTGGTGCTGCCATGATGGATGGACAATCGTGAACTGTGTGCCTCATCGAGCATATCTCTGCGCAACTTCTCGTCGTTGGGCATAATGACCCATCCTGCCTTCCTTAAAATAGACTCCGCCACAACAAAATCATCAACCTCGTCCTTGCTTGACGATGCACATGTCTATATCTCGAATCTATGGATCTGTCTTCTGGCCTTCGACGATGCGATCTCACAAACTGTTGAATCGTGGAGGTAGGGCTGTAGATATGGACACACTCTCCTGAGGATGCCAATCAATCAAATATGCAAGTATATCCCACGTATATAGCCAGTTCACCGTACCCTCTGCATGAGCTCTCCTGCTAAACGCATCTGCCACCACGTTTCCCTCACCGAGATGGTAAGAGTCCATCAATAGCTCGAGCCACCGACGCCGTCTCATATTCATCTTCTTATGATCAAAGATATACTTCAGGCTCTTTTGGTCCGTGAAAATCTCAAAATTCACCCCATAAAGATAGTGACGCCAGATCTTCAAGGCAAAAACAACTGCCGCCAACTCCAAGTCATGTTTGGGGTAGTTCCGCTCATGCGGTCTCAACTGTCATGATACATAAGCAATCACGTGGCCTATTTGCATCAACACCACTCCTAGACCTTCTCCAGATGCATCCGTGTAGATTGCATAGTCCTGAATGCCTGAAGGAAGAGCAAGAATGGGCGCTGTAGTCAATCCCTCCTTTAGTGTCCTGAAGGCCTGCTTGCATGCATCATCCCAAATGAATGAAAATCCCAAATGAAACTCCCTTTTGTGTCAATCGTATCAAAGGGCGAACAATGCGTGAAAATCCACTGACGAAGCATCTGTAATAACCCGCTAGTCCAAGGAAGCTCCGAATCTGAGTAACTGTCTTGGGCTGCTCTCAAGACATGATCGCCTCAATCTTTGGAGGATCAATTGCGATGCTTGCTCCAGAAATGGCATGCCTTAGAAATGAGACCCGGGATAACTAGACCTCATACTTTGGTTAGCTTAGCATATAGCTTGTACTCTCGCAATGTGTCCAAAACAATCCTTGATCATTCGTATGATTCCATTCATTCCGAAAATATATGAGCACATCATTAATGAATACCACCACAAATTTGTCCAAATATGGATGGAGATTCAGTTCATTATATCCATGAATGCTGCAGGTGCATTGGTGAACCCAAACGGCGTCACCACAAATTCGTAGTGTCCATATTAAGTCCTGAAAGCGGTCTTCAGAATGTCTGCCTCTCGAATCCTAAACTGGTGATAGCCAAACGAAGATCGATTCTTCGAGAACATCGATGATCCCTGGAGCTAATCGAATAAATCATCGATAAGCAGTAATGGATAACAGTTCTTCGCCATTCTCCTGTTTAACAGTCGATAATCAATGCATAATCTCATGGATCCATCCTTCTTACTGACAAATAGAACCGGAGCACCTCAAGGTGAAGTACTCGTCCTCACGAATCCCAAGTCAAGTAAGTCCTACAACTGCACCTTCAACTCTTTCAACTCAGCTGGTGCCATGCGGTAAGGAGCCATCGAGATCGGCTGCGTATCTGGTAGCAATGTGATCTCGAACTTGATTTCTCCCTCAGGGGGTAATCCTGATAGCTCATCAGGAAACACATTTGGGTAGTCTGATACTACTTGGATGTCCTGTGCCATCGACCTATGATCAGATACCTCTCGAACAAATGCTAGGTAGGAATCACATCCCTGATGAACTAATCTCTGAGCTCGTAATACTGAAATATACTCCATTTTGGAGTCATATAAAGTATCATCAAAAGTGAACTCGGGTAAATCTGGAATCCTGAAGACAACTGTCTCCTAAAGCAATCAACAAGAGCATGATGAGCTGATATCCAATCCATGCCCAAAATCAAATCAAACTCATCAAGCTGTATTAGTAGACAATCTGCGATCATCTCGTGACCACCAATCGTACTGGCAAGTGCCTGACTATCAGTGAAATGACGAACAACTGGCCATCTGGCCTACGGATATGATATGTAGAAGATAGTCTCTGCAACTCCTCCTAAAGAAGCTAGTAGTCTCGAAGCAAGGAAAGAGTGTGTCGCTCCAGAATCAAATAAAACATGGAATGGTCGGCCTAAGACTGAGACCATACCTTTCACCACAGTAGCTGCTCAACGAGCCTGTTCCTCGATCACTGCATGTAGCTGACCTTGCCTGGCTGGTGCGGTACTGGAATCTGCCACACTCTGTGTCTGTCTCTGCTGCTGCCTCCTGAAGTTGGAGTTCCTGCCATGGAAACTCCTTGTATGTTGTGTCTGTGGCTGTGACGACTGTAGCTGTGGGCGAGGTTCACAAGATCTCTAGGGACACTGATGTTGTAATGTCCCCACTCATGGCACAAGTAACATCGGACTGACCAGGTAGATGGAGTGGTCGTGTCGCTGCTCCGAGTCGATTTTGCTAGGGGTTTGTCTGCTCGGTGCGACCCAGATGGTCGAGCGGAATCTGTGCCACATCCAGCAAGTGCTCCTCCTAAGGTAGTCGATGGAGATGAGCTAGCACTGCATGAGAAGGCCGAACCCGTAGGTCGGAAACGCCTAGCTGACCTCTGCTGCTGAAATGGTCGACGAATCGGCCCAAAAGATCACGTGGTCTAGGTGTCGCTTCAGACGAGCTCCCAAATCGTCTCTCTCGGATGTCCTCAAACTTCTCTGCTGCATCAGTAGCCTCGGAGATGGAAGTGATGTGTAATCGGAAAAGCTTCTCCTGTACCTCCTCTCGCATACCTCTGATGAACTTTTCTAGATTCTCATATGGAAATGCGACGGCTGCTGGTGTGTGTCGAGATAGCTCGGTGTATCGAATGAAGTAATCTCTGGCTGTCATCCGTCCCTGACGAAGCTCTGAAAACAAACGGCGCTGGGACTCCTTCCACTTCGCAGAAAAGAAATGGGATCTGAATCACGTCTCAAAATCGTCCCATGTGGGCTCGCGGCCCAACTCAGAAACTACTGCATCCCACCATCTCTCTGCAAAATCTGTAAGTGAATACTCCATGAAAGATAGCTACGTGTTTCGTGGCGCGCGAATCATCTTCAATACCTTCATGATTCTATTCAGCTACTACTCCGCTACATTTGACGTCCCTGTTCCCTCGAACATGGTCACAAATGCCTGCTGGTAGGAAGTGAAAACTAACTGGTGCCTGTGGATAGCAGAGTAATCTTGTGCATCCTCATCTGCAAAGTTTACAGGATTCTGCTCCCTGTCATAGTCTCCATCCTCTGCTCCATGCTCTGGCATCTCCTCACGTGGATCATCGAAATGAGGCTGCTGTACTTCAACCGACTGAGGCTGGTCCTGTCTGGTTCCATCCTGAGATGGATGGTTTTGAAATCTGCCAGCTCCTCAAATCTCATCTCCATGTCTGTCTGCCGGTCTGTGATCTTAGTCTGCTGTGCCAGAATCTGATCCTGCTGGCCTCTCATAGCAGTCTGCTGCTGCTAAAGATCAGAGGGAGCGGTCATGATGCGCTCCAGACGGTCAGTCATATCATGGGTTGCTCTCGACGTCATGGTTCTGCATAAAAACCATTATTAGTCATTTTGTTCGCAGATACTTATCATATATGCTTTTTTCTCTTCTTTGGATATAATATGAAAATTAATGAAATTGGTGACACCTGTTGTTATTCAATTTGAATGTCAAATTTCCCTTCTCGGACTCACGACAAGTCAGAAGACTGTCGCTATCCGAGATTTAATGCGACCGGTATTGTAATACTACGGATATGCGTTTCGGGGTAGCACGACTCCGATACCAAAATGTGATGCCCTCGGATCCGGGCACCCGTTTACGCCGCATTTGCAATATAATATTCACTAAACATCACATAAGTATATGAAAATATGGGGAAATTTTTCGCGGTACACCGTTTGCATATGACATTCACATTCAAGTAATAACCACTGAACCGGCAACAACAAGTGCCACCAACAATGTATTTCATTAATTTTCATATTTTTATACAACATGTACAAGAAAGGCTCACAGTACATACATGTATTCCCAAAATATTCAGAAGAGAAAGAAAAAGCATTTTACATCATAATTGAACAAAAACTGTGACAAAAGAAACTGTACCATCTAGTACAAACTCGAATGTCAAAAATCATCAACCAACTACTGTAGTGCAGGTTGCTTGCCTGCCACACATGAATGGTTGAAGATGCATCAACAAGTGCTAGTACTTCCCAAAATCTTATTAAAATAAGCATGCTTTTAATATGTTCAAAAGAAAGCAAGTAGACATTCATTTATGAATTTAAAATCTACCTCTGCCTGCGTAGAAAAAGGTTTTCAAATTATCCTGCATGCATTTTCTCCTGATTACTCATTATCTCAATATTTCCCATTTATAACATTTTCCCATAGTAGTTGAGGCCGGTAAGTATATATTGTTTCTTATCATTGAGATCAGGTTATGGATCTTAATAAGGAGTTGGTGAGTTGATGCTTGATTTGACTCTTCGTTTCTTAATGGTGGAAAAGATGAGATTCTAATCTGGTTCTCAATACTATCTATCTTTTCAAGTTTAGTGGATAGTCTGTGATCTTGTTGGTCTATGTATAAACTCACGCTATAACTCTAAGGTCTGAATAATGCCTTAGGATTGGCGTGCCTCCGTAGGCATGCGATGTTGTGTAATGCATCCTAACTAAGTTCCCAACACAACCACTAGCTTATAGAAATTCCGAATCCAATTAATTATAGTCAATTCTAACCAACACAACTTATAATTGACTACATCTCTTAGACAAGATCCATTAAGCTTCATTCCGAGTTTAACTGTACTCCTCCAAATGTAACCCTAGATGATTCAGATATATCATCGCCAAGCCTGTTGGCGGAAAATAACCAAAACTCAAGTGGTGAGGAAATCTCCTAAGAGATTCTTCCGTCTCGCCCTCTTATTGGAAGTGCGGTCCAATAGAGGGAAATGTCTAGTCCAAAACTACGCCCCAGAGACGGGTGAGAGAGACTCTCCGAAAAAGTCACTCTAGAAACCGACCTGATTAGTACGGGCAAACGAGCTCGTATGAAAAATTGAAAATCGAGGATCCCCCGCATGAGTATCCTAAAACCGAGGGTCAGTGGAACTGGTCAAAAGTCGGGATCCCAACGAGGCGTAAAAATACTGCGAGCTCGCGTAAAAACTGTGAAAAGAATTGGGATCCTAAACCCGCGCACTTGGTGGCCGCTGCCCTAACCGGACTTCCTATCTTCCGCTCATTGAGGGTCACCGCACCCTCGTGCAGTCAAGTGTATGGATCACCATAACCGGCACCGTTAATAGTTGTTAATTATTTTCATCACCACAATCTGCCACATATATACTAGAAGTTGTCAAAAAGGAACACTTAATATCTTAGTAAATTATCCTCTTACTTAGATATACTTGTAAAGATGCACAAGATTTAATTGAATATCTTCTTACAAGGAGAGATGAAATTTGATATTTTCCGGTAATCAACAATTATATATATAGGCCACAAGATTATTTAAAAATTTGAATACCAAATTTTTATTCTGCCAAGGGATATTCATAAACCATAAATGGATTATTCTTTTTCTCAGATAAAATAGGATGTTCATCAGAAGACCAATAGTTCGAGCTACATTAACAAGCTCTTTCCTGGTATGTCAAATGCATGGCCATTTATGCATGCATCAAAGGCAGTGATGCATGCATGAATGGAGTAGCCAATTCAACTAATTAGCTATTTTTAATACTCTTAACCGGTCAATGGAACCCATAGCAGATAGTCATAGTCAATTTTATTCTCAATTCATCTTCATTTATTTCAAGACTAAATCCTATTTGAGATATAACTGACATCACTTCAAAAGATATTTCAAAATCAAATCTGATGTCAAGATGTAACTAAGATCAATACGAGAGTTTTAACTTTGATGATATTATCATACAAGGAATAATGAGACCTTCTGTTTATTTTGAATAATGATACTAAAATGGTATATAATTTACAAAAGTGTTTTAATATGTCATAGACCGATTTTTTTTGAAGTCCAAAAAAGAGGGGGAAACACTCGAAGGTGTTCGCCCCACGGTTTTTATTCAAAAGGCAAAAACAAATAGAAGGGGGGAGAAGCAAACACACGCCAACACCACAGGTCCACTACAACACCCAATCCTCCACCATGCGCTTGGCATAAATCCCCACGTTCTCCTTATAGAATCTTTGGCCCGAGAACAGCAAGTCATTCCTTCCCCGCCAAACCGCCCACAGAATGGCCAACGGATAAAGCAACTCCCTCCTTGGCCTATCCTTATTCGCTTGGATCGCATTCCAGAAAGTCTGAAGATCGTCATTGCAGCACCACGCCAAGTCAACCTCCTGCCAAATTTGAATGACCATGGAGCACGAAAAGAAGAGGCACTCCACGGATTCAATCGCCTCATTGCACAACAGGCACCTGTTAGACACGCCGCCCGGTAGCCTGGCACACTGGTCCCTCGTCATCAGCCTCTGCCTCCTGAGCAGCCAAAGGAAGAACCCAATTCTCTCAGGAAGTCCGAGAGTCCAAATGAAAGCACGATCCCTGATCAGCAACTCCGATTGCGACGACGGCGGCCTGGAGATAGCACCAAAAGCCTTCCTGACCGAGAACGGTCCCTCCCGCCAACAACAGTGATCCCGCCCCCCGGATGGGCGCCCCACCTCCCTCACAGCGTCAAGCCGTGCCAAGAAGTCCTCTAATCTCTGGTCGGAGAAATTAACGGAGAAAGTTGGACACCAAATCCCATCCACCCAGCACGCCGCAACCAAGAAATGTTTCTCCTCCGCCAGAGCATACAAATGAGGGAAGCATGAGCAGAGGCCCCCCCCCCCCCCCCCCCCCGTCCAATCGTCCGCCCAAAAAGAGGAGTCTCTCCCACCAAGAACCGGCCTAAAAAGCGCAATGTTCCTCAAAAAACCTTCACGACCCCCCTCAAAAAAAGGGGTGGGGGAAGCAAGCCGGTCGGACTGCGAAGACGGCGCCCCCCTCACATCATAGATCCTTCGAACCACATCGCAAACGAGATCTTCCCCGGCCCCCAAACCCTGCTAGCCCACTTAAGCAGTAGCCCCCAAACCCTCACATCATAGACCGATTTGTTTTGAAAATCCTATAATACAAATATATATATATATATATATATTTATATCAGGTAGAAGTGCAAATTCGAATAAGATATAGCTCCAAAAACCCTGAAAAGAGGAATGCTGATATATTAGACTTTATTATAGTCAGATTATCATGAAGCATTCAAAATTTTATTACTAACTATGTGATGGTCTTATTTTTATAAGAGTTATCGTGCACAGGTGAATGGATATACATGTATGTATACTTATATATATTTATTTCACGTGAATCTACTATCTCAAATAGACTCCAGATTTTAAGTCTAATCATACTGGCAACTGGTAAGTATCTGAATATAACGATCTTGAATCGAGGCAAATCCATTCATAAATTTCTTGGTGATATCCAGATTCACCAGATCAAGAAAATTTTCTAACACATATCCGATCCCCTTTCCCTTGTGTTGATTATGCTTGTATTCTCTATGCGAAATTTCTGAATTAGCAAAATACCGAAAGTCTTATGTTGATAAAATGTGTAAGCATCCATGGAGTTTAGCAATATGAGAGGGTTGAAGTTTACATGTTTGGCAGCAAGAAGGAAGGGATATGAATGTACCAGATGAGAAAATCCTCAAAAGACTTCCAACAGTGGAGGTGGAAAGATCAAGGAGCAGAAATTTGTTGTTCTTGCAACAGTAGCAGCCACCAATTGCTGGTTTGAGGTTGCTTCTTGCTGCTGCAATGGTGGCCAATTGCAGGGGCTTCCAGGAGGAAAAGAAGAGAGCTCAACAGGGGCTGGAGTTGTATGTAGACTCTGTACAACTGTACAGACAACAAGAACTTAGTTATATCTATATTTTTTTACAAATTTCTCTTCATTTATTTGATATCCTAAAGTCACCCGTAATATCGTCTCGAGTGTCGGATTTCGACGCACGACATTTCGATTTGATCATCTCTGAACGACGATCATAATGAGTATAATATTATATAGTAAGATTTTGCGGTTTTAAAATATTAAACGATCTCCGATTGACGAACGGTCGATTCCGTTGGTCTCGTTTCATCGAATCGGATCAAGTGGTGGTCTTGATTCGCTTCACGGTTTTCGAATTTGCATCGCGGTTATTTCGGGCACGTATTACGATGTGCTCGGTTTTTGGTTGATTTCGCCTGAACTACTTTTGATTCACGAACAATTGATCGATTTAAATTATTTAATATTGTCTAATAACTTTATTGGTTAAACAGAGTCTAATCGGGTCGGGTTCGGGTTTAACTGAATCCGAATGTTACAAGACCACCTCTAGATATACATCATGTTTTTATGTTACGAGCTTCTTGGCAAGTTTCTCTAACACCCGGTTGTCTTGCCACAATCTACCATATGAAATTGGTATCATTATGTAAGTCAAAGGTAGACCTGTCTAGGGGTACCTACGTTAGTGCCACACACATCAAGCTCCTTAGGAGATTAACCAAGTGGAACTAGCCATTTTTTTGAGGAAAATGGGTACGATGCAGTATAGACGAGCACCCCAAAAAGCTATATATTCACATGTTAAGAACAAAGACTATATAGACCAAGATTCATTTTTTTGAAAGAGAAGAGGGGTGGCATCCCAAGTTGGGACCCACCACACTTCATATGAATATATATAATATGGGTTTGATAGGGCTACCCCCAGGGGGGAAGCCAAGGGACTACCCCCGACCATTTTTTAGCAATTTTGTTTATGTTTTTGAAAAATATCACCATGTATATTCATCTATATATCCCTCCAATATGCCATTCAAATTTCGTTAAAAACAGAGACTGCTATACCCTCCATCTAGAATAAGTCGATTACCTCAGTGTTTAGACTGTTAAAATTACCTGATCTATATGGAGGGCATAGGAGTCTCTATTTGTGACGAAATTTGAATGACATTTTTGAGGGATATATTGATGAATATACATGGTGATATTTTGCAAAAAACAAAAATTACGAAAAATGGCCGGTTGGCAGCCCTATTTTTTTCATATAATATTGATGTATGGGTATTACATCATATCACATTTGCCATGATAGACGGAGTGCCCTACAATGTCCCACTACCTTATCGGTATGAAACGCCTCCCTCCCAAAAATGACCTTATTTCTTGCACACCAAATCGACCACACAACCGCAAAGGGGTATGAAGTGTCCTCATGCCCAAAGCCGCACATTGATTGGATATCTCTCCAAAAGGCATGACAATCACTCCTCGCGCAAATCACATGATGTTGGCCCGATTCCAAACCTCAGTAGAGAACGAGCACGAGAAGAATAAATGATCCACATCCTCTCTCATCAAACCGCATCTATCGCAAGTAATATCCTCCAACCCCAACAACTATCCCTGACGGTTCTTGGTGAGGATTCTCCCAAATCTGAAGAGCTATAAGAAAACCTTAATTTTGTTAGGCACCTTGCACAGCTAAATCATTCATGTATCCACACGAACCTCCTCCTGCACTTTCCCCCCATCCTCCACTAGATAGAGATATGCCTTCTGCACCGTAATCCTCTCGTCTCCTCAATCATAGTGATCTCTGTGCAAACACGGACTCTCGCATTATAGTAGCTCTGCCTGTAGAGAGAGGAACTCCTCAACCCTCTAATCCGACAGTGCAGATGTAAAGGTCGATGATCATGCTCCGCGGTCCCAAGCCTGCTGCACTCATACATTGCTGTCACTTGCCAGAATCAAGAGACATGGGTATTGCACCCCCACCACCCCATCCCCGGTCCAGTCATCCTTCCAGAAACGAAAACCTACACCTTCCCCCAGCATAAACCTCATCTTAGTGGCATTCTTCGGAATAATCGCAGTAATCCCCTTCCACCTAGAGGATGGAAGACGTCCTGTGATGACTATCATCGTCATGGTAACTCCATAGATCTTCCCGAGCAAACGATATACTAGGTCCTGTGATTTTCCCCAAATCCGCACCACCCACTTTGCCATAAATGCCTTATTCATCTCCCCCAACCACAATACCCCTAATCCACCCTTCCTCTTGGCCGCAGTCTCCCTGCTCCAGTCCACCAGATGGACACCCTTTCTGCCCTATCTCCCATTCGACCAGGAAATCACCTCATCAAAGCCTCAATCTTAGCACAGACCCTCGCATGAGCAACCTCGTGGAAAAAAAGAAAATTGGGATGGTTGAGAGAATATGCTTCAAGAGCACCAACTTTTCTCCCTTGGAGAGCATCGTCACCTTCCACCCCGCTGGCCTCTCCTCCAATCTTTCCAGCAACTCCCTCCAATCATCGGACTTTGGCTTCCCCGTCACCAATGGGAGCCCCAAGTATGTAATCGACAGGACCACCGTGGGACAACCTAGCACCTTACTCACTCGTCGCAGCTCATCCTCCATAAGGCTAAAAGATACCACCACCGACTTTTCCCTATTGATATGGAGTTCGGAGATGTCTCCAAAGATATCCGTGATGGGCGAAACCCGTCGAATCTTCTCCTCCTCAGCCCCCAAAAATAGCACAGTATCATCAACACACTGTTGAATTGGGATAGAAATGTCCTCCCTTCTATATCTTGAACACCAGTCCTCATCAACAACCCTCCTCATCATCACGGCTAAAGCATCGACCACAATCACAAAGAGAAGCGGAGCCAGCAGACATCCCTGCCTAATTCCTCTTTACGGCTAGAAGAAACCACCCTCTGAGCTACCGTTAATGAGCACAACATGTGATAAAGTAGTAACACACCGCTTGATCCAAGAAACCCACATCTTCATGAATCCCCTTCTCTCAAGCAAGGCCCATAGGAATCTCCAATCGACACGATTACATGTTTTGGAGAAATAAACCTTCCAAAGCACACCATTGATCTCGTTTCTTTTCCGATCTGTCACCATTTCCGAAGGGTTGTCCGTTGCTGAAGATGGGGGTTGCCTTCTGTTGAAAGCCAGAAAGTGTGATCTCAACGCGACCCCCACATCCCTGTTGCCCCCGACCACCACCCCTTCGGCGGAAATCGACTGGATCAAATTCATACACCTCCTCCAACTAGCCTTGTCATGAAAAAACCTCATGTCCGCGTCGCCCTCCCTCAGCTAGCGCTTCTTAGATCTCTGCCTCCAGATCACATCTTCCTTTTTGTCCTCAAACAGAATCTCATGCAAGTGAAGGTCCTTGCCCGCCATCTCCTCCTCTGTCAACATTCTTTCGTCCTCTAGCCTGTCCTATTTGCATACCTCCTCTTGAGCCCTCGACCTTCTGCCCTGTCTTTGTGCTCTGTTGATATGATTGTATTCCATCAAATGCCTCCTGAGCGAGGTCGGCTTGTTCACCAGTCTGCAGGTCGCTGGACCATCATGTGCGCACTCCTCCCAGAAAGTCATCGCTGACTCCCGAAAACCCTTCCTCCAATAGCCATGCCTGCTCGAAGCAGAAAAACGTCCAAGGACACGCCTCCTCCCTAGAGAACCATAACAACGACATATAATCTGAGTGCGCTCTAGGCCAAGCCCGTGCCTCAGCCAATGGAAAAAACTCCAGCACCTCAGTAGGCATTAAAAATCTGTCGATACGAGACCTAGATCATGAAGAATTTTTGCATGAGTCATCACATTCTTTAAATAAAATATCTCTAAATATAATACTGTTTCTCGCAAGCATACTGCCCAAAGGTAGGCCACCATCTAAATCTTACCAGCATCATTGCCACTCTCCGTCGCGGTCATGGACTCCTAGAAGGTATTCACATAGTCCGTATGGATACCAGCTAGACCCGTTGCTTCCCAAGTGCTCTTGGTAGAGGGATATGAAAAGAACACGTGATCTAAATTTTCCATCTCCTCAAACATCTCAAGCAACAACCATTAATCTCCTGACAATAGTGAGCTCTCGATCCTCGTGTTATTACATGGTCCCTCCTAAATAATCATAGGAAAACCTTAGCCCTCAACAAAATCTTTCATCCCTAGATCAATCACAACGGAGGAAGGGCAATCCAAGAATCAAAGACCAATGAATTATAGAGCAACATGTATTGCTTCTTCAACTCAAAACGGCCATCATTCCGTGCTCAATGGTCCCTCTCCACGGTGGGGCCATGATGCTGCAAAACGAAACCGTCCATCTCAAGAAATTTCACGACATGTTGATTATAGAGGGTTGAATGGAACTAGGGAGCATTGTTTTTAAAAACGCGCCTCGAGGTGCTGAGGCGTACGCCTCGAGGCGTTTTTCAAGGAAAAATGCCTCGAGGCTATAGCCTCATTCAACCTCAATGTGGCGTGCGCCTCGAGGCTTATGAGGCGCACCTCGAGGCATACGCCTCGAGGCATGCCTCGAGGCGCTGCCTCATGTATGGCCTGTTTTTTTTATTTTTTTCTGCAATATTTTTTCTTTTTCTTTTTGATAGTGAGCTTTTCATCTTTCGTAGACAAGTAATTTCAAGTCTTTAAGCTCATGATTCACTAAAATATTTTTTTTAATTTATTAACATATTAAGCTTATTTTTACTTTGTTATGCATGCTTTTTTATAAATCAACATGAACAAAAATTTGAGTCTTGAGTACTTAAATCCAATGCCTCTAATCTTTAGTATGAATCAAGCATAAATACTTTCTTTATTAAAATGTTTGGATGCAAGTCCCCTACTTTGACCTAAATTTTGAAAAAAATATTTTTAAACATGTCTCATCTTTTCTTCTGTTCAATCAGGACTAAATTAATACACATCAAAGCATGCATGAACAAAGATGATCATAACATGCAATATTCAAGTATTTTATCCCCCAATCATTATGGTAAAGTAAAAAGTGATCACAGATTCACTGCTTACTCTCTTATCTGTCTCAATTGAATGACACATATCTCACCTAATTTGGAAATGGTATGTTACATCTAGTTCCTTTAGTTAAATTTTATTCAAAACATTAAATTTTATGGAGAGTTACCCATTATTGTGCTTACATATCCATATTTACTTGACTCCTTATAGATTTAGAGTTAAAAAAGAGAGAGTTATATAACAACTTGGATGTTTAAACCATAATGTTAGCCTTGAAATATCATGGAGTTATGTATTTAAACATAACTATTTAATTTCTAGAACTTGAAAATTGTAATTACGATTAATTATTATATTTTATGAAAAATTTTCTTTCACGAGTGAGGCTTACACCTCGATACGCCTGGAGGCTTACGCCTCGAGGCAATACTAGGAAAACGCCTCGATACGCCTCACGTTTTTTAAAACCTTACTAGGGAGACCAAGCACCGTCACTCCAGATCTCCCCCACCAGCGCATCCCTACCACAACTGTAGTAAAGACCTCGGAAATGGGAAACAAAGAGGCCCCTCAGTCCAATCATCCAATCCAACCGAAAATGAACTAATTTTTTGAGTGAAAGGGCAAATCCTTTACTGTCCTATGCTTTATTGTATATTTTACTACATATGACAGAACATGAACTAATTTTGTTGAGTGAAATAAGAATTTGATATTATCCAAGCCCGAGCTCATCTATTTCAGGACATGCTGATCCCTTATATGTGAAGTAGGCCTAAACGTTTGTCCATTCAACTAATTGCCCGTGCTTTTATACGATGATATTTATATAATTCTTTGGCTGCACTTCTTTAGGATGCTCACCCCATTTTCCCCCAGAAAAAAACTATATACCTGTGCTCAATGAAGGGACTTTTTCCTTCACTGATGCTTCTTAGGTCGACACATATTACTTCTTGGACCCTTGGTTTCTTTGGAAACAAAACTGTAATAATAGTGAGCTTGATCGGGTAATAAAGATAAAAGTGAAGCGTCACCCATGTAAATGAGGTCTAACTTTGGGAGGCTATAGAGCCTCAAAAAAAAAACTTTGGGAGGCTATACACACCTTCATCTCAAAAGGGAAAGACAGGCTTTTTGGTGGTTCTTTTAGGTTTCCTTTGTCATTTATTTATATTTGTTAGGATGTTGCAGCATCAGGTACATTGGATTTTGGAAATTGTGCCTTCTTCGTGGTGCATTTGGTAAAATTTGGATGACTTTGGGTGCTGTCTTTTCCATCGAGATAAGTGATGTATAACTTGTTTAAATGTATAAATTGAATAAAATAATATCTTATGGACCACCACCTTGGGAGGCTTGAACAACCAGGTTTTTCTTTGCATTCATAAAGGGATCTGTATTTGGACGGGATAGTTTTCTTTTAATTACCTTTTTACTCAATTGTTATATCTTGAATATTATATCCTTTAGTCTAATTTCTATATTGTTTTATGCGTTCATCTGAAGTTTAAGGGATTTTCTTTCTGCACTTCTATCTGTTTTGTGACTTCAGCTGAATTTGAGTGGAACCGAATAGCTTAGTTATTTGACGTTAGTTTGGTTCAGGCTCTTTGTATCTGATAATCTCTCTGATACAGTATTTTAGGGGCCTTAACATTACCCAGGAGCAGAAGAAGATATTCAAGAAATCCTTTTATTCCTATTATGATGCTGTTACCGAGCTTCTTCTCGCCGAGCATTCTGTAAGAATGATCCTATGTTTCCATTGTCTTGATTTTTGATCTTTTCTGCTTCTTTTATCTGATTGGACAGGTTTACGTTATTTTTGGCAAAATCTTTTGGTTTTTGGCAGTCCTTAAAGCAAATGGAGCTTGAAAATTCAAAGATTTTAAATGCTAAAGGGGAACTTAGCGATGATAATGCAGCTTCTTACGAGAAACTTCGGAAGTCCTATGATCATTTGCTTCGCGGTGTATCCTCGTACGTTTCTTCTCCGGTGCACATCTTTCTTTTTGCAAAAAAACAGGTGTTTGTATGCGCATGTCCCTGTACAATTTGATATCGCTTACGCTCTCGTGTCTACACTTTAAAATATTGACCTTATAAAGTTTTCTAACCATTCTGAAATGCCAATATCAATTCTCTCTAAATATTTTTTTAATGTTTTCTCTGTAACCCAAATTCCTGTGATTGTTGTTGGAGTATTTGGAGCATGCGTCACTTATGTAATAGGTGGGTAAATGGATCCCTCCAGGGTCCATTTACCCCACCACTGAGTTTAGTCCCATACCGCCTAGTGGTGGGACTTGGAGATCCTGTGGAAGCTATATAAGGAGCCCCAGGCCTCCTGTAACAGATGAGAAAGTTCAATAGAATATCCGCCCCTTAGAGGGCTTCTCCCGTGGTTTCATCCCGCTCCTCACGGAGTAGGGTTCCACGTAAAAATCCCGTCTTCTTTATATTTCTTTATCTATTTTCCATGTTCGCTTCCGCATGTTTATTTTTCTAACATGGTATCAGAGCGGGTCGTTTCTCGAGGATTTCATGCTCTTTATTTTTCGAGATTCGAGTTGTATTTTTTGAAGATCGGTGTACTGTTCATATTTTGTTCGAGAGGTTTTTATTTTAGGGTTCTTCGGAACCCTAGATGATGTTCCAGCACACGCGCAAGACTCATGCGCCACTCGATCCAGCGGCAGTGGTAGCAATCCATCGATCCGGCAAACCCTAACCCACAACCCTCAAAGCCTTCTCACTGAGATCTTCCTGCAATCTCCACCCGCAAATGGCTGCAGCTGGGCACGCCATCCATCTCACGGAAGGCACTCCAGACGATTCCCACGTGGAGGCTGAGCGGCCTTGCCATCCCCGGCGATCTGTCTTCTCCTCCAGGCTCACGAGCAGCGCAGGCGGCGCCGCCACACGGAATCTCCAGGACCCTCAGGGTTTCCAACCAGCGGCGCCCGAAGGAATGTCTTCGTGAAGATAGGGTTCCATCGTGGAACCCTTGGAACCAGGCCCTACAGCTCCTCTTACGTACTCGCAGGCGAGGAGGCGCACAGTCCTCCACGCCCAGAAGGCTTCTCTCGAGCGCACAATAAGCGCGCGACCATCAGCACCTCCGGGAGATCCCAACGGCGTGCCCCGCACACGCAAAACCTCCAGACGCGACTTCGAGCAAGACTTCGTGCCCCGCATACGCAAAACCCTAATAAAGGTTCGTTCTTCACAAACACTCTCATCGCGTGCTCCCTCTCCCTTCTTCCCCAACCTGCTGCGCTGAATCTCCCCCCTCCCTGTATGTGGCGCCGCCTTCGAGCAAGTGAAGGCCCCATCGTGGGCGGCTGTTTCTGTGAAGAATGGGTCCTTCGAACCCTAGCGGCTGTGGGCTTAAAGGGGTTCCCATCGTGGGAACCCTATTACAGAAAGGGAGGGGCGGCGCACGATTGAAGAGAAAAAGCCCAAGTGGGCCTCGTGTGCTTTAAAAAAAAAATATATATATATATATATTCTATTTTGTTGAGGGGGGCAGGTAGTTAAAAGAAAAAGGAGAGGGGGTTGTTCCCTATTAAAAAAAAGGGGTTGAAGTGAGAGTTGGGCCCAAATGGGCCGGTGAAATGTTGAAAAAAAAAGAAAAGAAAAAAAATGAGAGAAGAGAGATGTTTTGTTTGTAAGGTTTTTTGTAGGCCCAAATGGGTCAAAGTTTTTTTTTATGAAAAAAAAGAAAAAAAGAAAAAAAAGAGGCGCGTATATTTGAAAAAGCCGTACGCAAAATTCAAAAAAAAAAGAAAGAAAGAAAAGGAAAAAAAATATGTTGCAAAAGCCGAAAAAAATAGTTGGAACGGCTTATAAAAAAATATATATATGTTCAAAAAAAAAATGGACGGCTTATTACAAAAAAAAATGAAGAAAAGCCGCGAGAAAGTTTTTTTTAGACTATTCATCTTTTCCCCATATTTATGTATCATCTCATCTTCTCCCAACGTGGTCAACAATGTCATTCAGACCAGTATGGGAGAAAGGGGGAGTATATGTAGAGTTACAGGTCTTGTTCTAAAATTCAGATATCAGATTTTGCAGACCGGTCAGATATTCAGACTCTACAAATTTCAGATTCAGACTCGACAATGACGCATGCCAATCATTTGTCATTCTTGTTGGTCGGCCAGAGCTTTCATGTGAGCCATAGGGACTCCATAGCAGAGGACTATTCCCTATGCCATTAAGGGCAAGGGTTTTCATGTGGTATCATAGGGACTCCACAGTAGAGTACCATTCTCTGAGCCAGATAGACACTCCAGCCCCGTTCGTCCTCCTCACATGCACGCCATGAGAAGCAACGTCCTCGACTGCAGCAGCTGTGCGCGTTGGGTTGATATTGTCTGTAGTGTCATGTATTGTGAGTTGAGTTTCTTCCTGTTTGTCCAAGCTGAGCATTGCATGCTCCAGCTTGAGGGGGAGTGTTGGAGTATTTGGAGCATGCGTCACTTATGTAATAGGTGGGTAAATGGATCCCTCCAGGGTCCATTTACCCCACCACTGAGTTTAGTCCCATACCGCCTAGTGGTGGGACTTGGAGGTCCTGTGGAAGCTATATAAGGAGCCCCAGGCCTCCTGTAACAGATGAGAAAGTTCAATAGAATATCCGCCCCTTAGAGGGCTTCTCCCGTGGTTTCATCCCGCTCCTCACGGAGTAGGGTTCCACGTAAAAATCCCGTCTTCTTTATATTTCTTTATCTATTTTCCATGTTCGCTTTCGCATGTTTATTTTTCTAACAATTGTTAATGCAAATTCTGTTT
The DNA here is from genome assembly GCA_037367405.1 of Ottelia alismoides. Lineage (NCBI taxonomy): Eukaryota > Viridiplantae > Streptophyta > Magnoliopsida > Alismatales > Hydrocharitaceae > Ottelia > Ottelia alismoides. The sequence goes on from JAZKJV010004414.1 coordinate 159,318, forward strand.
TGGGTCTACAACCTTTCTTTTGAAAAAAATTGTACACGCTAATAAATGTGAATGGAAATTGTTGGGAAAATAGAAGAACTTGTTTATTCCATCAGCCCTAGGCTCTCTTATATAGGAGAGTAGCCTATGGGTAAATTACATAAAGAATACTGCAGGAATGGAAAATAAAAAAAGACTACATAAGTAGATAATATATATGTTTACACTCCCCCTCAAGATGGAGCATAGATATCAATCATGCTCAGCTTGGACGCACACTTCTGAAACGGGCCTTGCAGTAATCCCTTGGTAAAAATATCTGTAGTTTGATTTTCTGAACTAACATGGGATGTAGCAATGAATCCCTTCTGGATCATGTTACGGATAAAGTGGCAATCAACTTTAATGTGCTTGGTTCGTTCATGGAATGCTGGATTGTTTGCAATGAACAAGGCCGCCTGATTGCCGCATTCTAAAGTCATAATAAGTGGGACTTCTATATGTAAATCTATAAGCACATCTTTTACCCACATCATTTCTGTACTAGCTTGGGCCATAGCCCTATATTCAGATTCAACACTAGACCTTGCTACCACAGTTTGTTTCTTGCTCCTCCACGAGATTAGGGAATTTCCAACATACACAACAAACCCAGAGGTGGACTTCCTGTCGTTGGGACACCCTGCATAATCTGCATCTGCGCAGGCTGAGATAGAGATCACCTTGCCTTTCTTGAACAACAGACCCGCACCTGGGGATGACTTGAGGTACCTGAGTATCATATGTATTGCATCCATGTGGACCTGACGTGGTTGCTCCATGAACTGGCTCACTCGACTCACAGCAAAGGCTATGTCGGGCCTAGTGATAGTGATATTTAGAAGTTTGCCTACCAGTGCTCTGTATCTACTCCTATCCACCTCCTCTGTATCATCATCATATAGCTTCATACTGGGATCCATTGGTATGGTAGCAGGTCAACAACCAAGCATTCCTGTTTCACTCAACAGGCTAGTGACATATTTTCTCTGAGACATTACTGACCCATGTGGATTTCTGGCGAACTCCAGTCCCAGAAAATATCTAAGAACTCCAAAGTCCTTGGTGACAAATTCACTACCCAGCATTTCTTTCTCCTTCTTTATCCCTTGTACATCATCACCTGTAATCAAGATGTCATCTACATAGACCATGATTGCATTAATACCTCTGGAAGTCTTTTGTACAAACAAAGAATGATCAGCATTTGAACGTTTGTATCCCTGTTTCTCAAAAAGATCTGAGAGCTTCTGAAACCACGCTCTGGGACTCTGGTTAAGGCCATAGATAGCCTTATGAAGTCTGCACACCTTGGGACACTCCCCCTCAACAGCAAAACCAGGTGGCTGTTGCATGTAGACTTCCTCCTCTAAGTCACCATATAAGAAAGCATTCTTCACATCCAACTGATATAGCGGCCAGTCACAAGTAATCGCAACAGACAGTAAGACACGTAGAGTGGAATGGCGGGCTACTGGAGTGAATGTATCAAGATAGTCCACCCCGTATGTCTGTGTAAAGCCACGAGCAACAAGACGAGGCTTTTATCTGTCAATACTGCCATCTGCATTCTTCTTGACTGTAAATATCCATTTGCAGCTCACTGGGGACACATCTGCAGGTAAAGGATATGAAGCGCAGCTTCGCATTGACTTGCGTATAGCAATAGGAACATCTAAATCCGCCATGTCCTCGTCTGTCCTCTGTAACACATCCTGCTCAGAAACATCGTCAGATCCATCAATAGTAATATCTTCAGAACATACCTTGGGCGAGCTAGGTGATGAGCCATGACCATGAGCTGGAGCAGGCCTGCGGGTAAAATGAAATGGTAGTGGTGAAACATGTATAGTAATAGGAGGTGCAGATGATGATGGTGGTGGTGGTAATGGTGGTGTTGGTAGTAATGGTGGTGGTGGTGTCACATAAATGGCATCGGTATTAGTTGGAGGTATCAACTGATCACCTGAGGATGAAAAATACATTACGGATTCAAAAAACGTAACATCTGCACTAACTAGATACCACCCACGCAATGGATCTTAACACTTGTACCCCTTCCGAGTTCTGGAGTACCCAACAAATACACACTTGACAGCCCCAGGAGAGAGCTTGTCAGTACCGGGAGACAACTGGTGGACAAAGGCAACCGAACCAAACACAAGAGGAGTAAGGGAAAATAGATCTTTACCAGGGAAGATAAGGGAGAAAGGAATCTTTTCACCTAGAACAGAGGACGACATACGATTGATTAGGTAGCATGTAGTGAGAACCGCATCACCCCAGTAAGAATAAGGAGCATGGCTCTGTATTAGAAGTGACCTGGTGACATCTAGTAAGTGGCGATGTTTCCTTTCAGCGATCCCATTCTGTTGGGAGGTATAGGCATAGGATGTCTGGTGGATAATCCCTTGGGATGAGTAGTAACTGGCTAGGACATGAGTATAGAATTTCAGGGCATTATCATTTCTCACAATTTTAACAGATGTGGAGAAAACATTACGAATTTCATTAAGAAAATTGATAATAATATTCCCTGCTTCAGATTTATTCTTTAACAAAAACACCCATGATACACGAGAGAAGCCATCCACAATAACTATATAAAATCTGTGTCCCTGATGATCAGGAACACGACTCGGACCCCAGATATCAATATGAAATAACTCAAACTTGGAGGTACTACTCCGACACTGACGACTGGGAAAGGTAGACCGATGATGCTTTCCCAACTGACAAGCCTCACATTGGATAGATGTGTGAGGCAGACTCTGGGGTAACATACGACGCAACTTCTGAAGTGGTAGATGTCCAAAGCGCAGATGCCATAGCAGAGGAGATACGGGTCCAGTAGGTAGGGAAGAGGTTCCAGCAAAAGAAGTCTGACTGAGGCGATAGAGGCCTCCTTGTTCATAGCCACGACCAATCACGTTGCCCGTAAGGATGTCCTGAAAAACAAGAGAAGATGGATCAAAAATCGCCCGACATTGTAAATCCTTTGTAATTTGGCTGATAGATAATAAATTCATTGAAAAATCAGGTGCGTGTAACACATTCTTGAGCTACATGGATGATGTCAGTCTAATCTCCCCCTGACCAGTAATTGGGGAATGTGTGCCATTAGCAATGACCACTGTTCGACCTGGAGGGATATGTATTTTTCCTATAAGTAGACTTTGATTGCCACAAAGATGATGTGTAGCTCCAGAGTTCATAATCCATGCTGAAGTATCTGTGCCACTACTAGTAAGTGCAAGTGTGCTACCTGATGTACTGGTAGATGCAGAAGCGGATGCAACAGCATCAGATTGGTTCTCAGTAGTGGGTGCTGGGCCAGATGGAGGAATAATGCCCTTTAGACGGGCAACGAGATCAACAAAGCGTTGATCTAAGGAGGCAACAGATGGATGCTCTATCTGCTCGGCGACTCGTGCGGATGCAGGAAATCCATGCTTAGAGTAGCATGTATCTTCAGTATATCCGGTGCGATGACAATAGGTACATATTGGCCGAGTACGACCTCCTCTACCACGAGGACCACGACCACGGGTATGAGGACCTCCACGACCCCTGTTGGTAGCCATTGCTGAAGCAGTCTGATTCGTGGCCGTAGAGGGGACAGTGATCCGACTCAGTCTGTGAAAGGCTTCCTCCATAGGAGGTATAGTAGAATCTGCCAAGATCTGAGACCGTGCCGCCTCGTACTCTGGATCAAGGGCAGCAAGGAAACTCCTATCATAGTAGCATTCCGGTAGGTCTTCTGTTGCTCTGGCGTGGCTGTCAGGGGCATGAAGCTGTACAGCTTCTCGAACATCCCTCGTAGAGATGTGTATAGTGAGTGTAGAGGTCGTCCATTCTGCTTGATGGTGAATATGTCATGCTGAAGTTGCAGAATCTTCGTCTCATTCTTCGCTTGAGAGTATGTGGCAGCCAGAATATCCCACATTGCTTTGGCCGTGGGCTGATGAAGAATATCATTGGCAATCTCGATTGCCAGAGTACCTGATAGCCATACTTTGGCATATGCATCATCCGCCTCCCACGAGGCATTAACTCCAGTCTTCTCAGCAGGCTCTTCTTCGGTAAGGATGTGTTTCTTACCGGTTGACTTAATCATACTCATGAACTGCATCGCCTACAGTTCTTAGTTTGTACCATCCATCTTTACAATAGGCGCTGGACCTCGAAAGGCGCCTATAGATGGAATATCCGCCTTGCTTTCTGACATACTGGTAATAGAAGACTGGAGTAGTAGACTGAAGTTGTAGTTGTCTACACGAACATGTACGGGTTTAGTCGCCTGTGTAGACTTCAAGCAACCAAACCCATTTCTTAGGAGTTGTGGGCACTAGAGATATACGCAGGACTGATTTACGGCTTAAGGGCACACTACGAAGAGATGCGCACAGCAAGGAGCCGTGATAGGGCGCAGGATACGCGCACAACAACAAGGAAGCGCGTAGGAGCGCACGAGATCGCGTTGGAGATGCGCGATGCGTGCACGAGGGTGCAGGGGCTCCGGAGCGCACGAGGACGCAGAGGCACAGAAGCGCTCGAAGGCGCGCTGAGGATGCGCGATGCGTGCTGGGGGTGCACGCTGGGCTCAGACGATGCGCGCGAAGCACGCTGAAGAAGCGTGCGAGATGCGCTGGAGATGCGTGCAAGGCGAGGCGAGGCGCGGGGCGCAGGAGGCGCACGACCGGCAGCGCGCGAGAGACGATGAGGCTCGGTGGTGGGGTGGGTTTAGGGTTAGGGTTTCAAGAACTCTGGTCTAGGATCGTCGCTCTGATACCATGTTGGGAAAATAAAAGAACTTGTTTATTCCATCATCCCTAGGCTCTCTTATATAGGAGAGTAGCCTATGGGTAAATTATATAAAGAGTACTGCAGGAATGGAAAATAATAAAAGACTACATAAGTAGATAATATATATGTTTACAGAAATCAAGGATATTATGTCCAAGCCCTTTTAAGATTTATGCCCTTACTTTCTTTCTTCCTTTAAATGTCAAGGTGTTCTAGTTGCTCGGGCTTTTATTAACTTGCAAAGTCATCATTCCATCAAAGTAAGGTTAATGCGTAGGCTAATTCGAGACTTTGTGTAGAGTTGAGACTAGTGAAGCCATGCGAGGCGAGTAGTGGTTGGCATGGCCTCTAATTTCAACGAAATTCCACCGAATTTCTCTGAAATTTTCATTTCTCTAGGTCACCGAAATTGAAACGCTATCTATTTATTTTTTCAAGATTTCAACGAAATATCAATGGAATATCAACAAAATGTCAACAAAATTTCATCGAACTTGCATGTTGTTTCGGCAAAACAACAAAAATAATGGAATATACCTCACTTTCATCAAAATTTGAACATATTAATGAAATTTCACTTATTTATTCGCTGACGTGTTGAGTTGTTAGAGTGCTTTATATTTTTTGAAGAAGTTTCCTTGGTTAATTTCTAAATTTTAGATCTAAATCGAAATCAAATCAGTTAGACACGAGATTTAAGAGTTGAATTCAAGTTTTAACTGAAGAGTTTATTTTTTTATTCTTTCTTTTTTTGATATATGTTTTGATTAGTAGTTATTATATTTGTCACATCATTTTTATTAGCGAGGTGATATCACACCTTTTGCTTCCAGTTTAGCATACAGTTCCGACTCTAAGCAACAAATTGCTATACATGTCAACATCTGTGATGATTATGATGATATTACTACATTGTGGAAATGACTGAAATGAAAAGAAGTGCATTCATCGTAGCCCTAGAGCTCTCTTATATAGGAGAAAAGCTCTACAGGGAAATTACATAGTTAACCAAAAGAAATAGAAAATTACTAAATAACAATAAGGAGATATACATGTCTCAACACTCCCCCTCAAGCTGGAGCATAGATATCTATCATGCTCAGCTTGGAACAACGGTGAAATGACCCCTTCGCAAGAGCTTTGGTGAACATGTCAGCAATCTGATCGCCTGAAGCAACATGGGAAGTGAATATAAACCTTTTTTAAATCAGATTACGAGTGTAGCGACAGTCAACCTCAATGTGCTTTGTTATTTCATGAAAAGCTGGATTATTAGTTATAAATAGCGTAGCTTGATTATCACACTTCAGGTGCATAGGAAGAGGCACCTCCATAGTTAAGTCAATCATAATGGACTTGACCCACATCATTTTTGTGATTCCTTGGGCCATAGCCTTATACTTTGATTCGGCGCCGGATCTGGCCACCCATATGTTTCTTGCTTTTTCATGAAACCAATGAGTTGCCCACAAACACAGTGTAGCATGAAGTAGACTTCCTGTCCTTGGGACACCCAATATAGTCTGCATTCACACATCCTGAAATTGCAAGGATCTTGTCTCTCCTGAATAGAAGTCCTGCACCTGGAGAAGACTTGAGATACCTCAAGATCATGTTGACTGCATCCATGTGAACCTGCCTAGGCTGCTCCATAAACTGGCTAACCCTGCTGACAACAAACTATATATCAGGCCTGGTAATAATGACATACAATAATTCCCTACCAGCTCTCTGTACTGTCTCTTATCCACCTCTACAGAGTCATCATCATGCATTGGAGTAGTAGTAGGTCTACATCTTGTCATACCCATCTCAGATAGGAGATCAATGACGTATTTCCTTTACGTCATTACCATTCCCTGCTGGTTTCTTGCAAATTCTAGTCCAAGAAAGTAGCGCAGCTTACCAAGATCCTTGGTCACAAACTGTTGTCCAAGAAAATCCTTAGCTGCCTGAATACCCTCGTTATCACTGCCTGTAACAACAATATCATCCACATAGACCAAAACAATAACAATGCCTTTCTGGAATCTCTTAACAAAAAGAGAATGATCTGCAATAGATCTGACAAAACCCTATAGTTCAATCAACTCTGAGAGCTTCTGGAACCAAGCGCTCGGGCTTTGCTTAAGACCATATATGGCCTTATGGAGTTTGCACACCATATTGGACTCCTCCTCAGCAACAAACCCTGGTAGATGCTGCATATACACTTCTTCCTGCAAGTCGCCATAGTGGAAAACATTCTTGACATCTAATTGGAAAAGTGGCCAGTCCTTTACCACAATGGTAATAAGAATGCGCAGCGTAGAATGACGTGTAACAAGAGAAAATGTGTCCTGGTAATCCACCCCATAAGTTTGGGTGAATCCACGAGCAACCAACCTGGCCTTGTATCTATTCACGGAAGCATCGACATAGTGTTTAATTGTAAACACCCATTTATTGCCAACAATAGAAGCACCTGGGGGAGCGGAAACGACATTCCACGTACCCCGAGATTGTAAGGCGGCTATCTCCTCTTCCATAGCCAAACACCATGGACCACTCTGCAAAGCCTCCTGATAGGATCCCGGTATCTGCACTGCTGATAAGGCAACAACAAACCTCTGAAAGTCGCCAGAGAGCCGTGCCAGAGAAACATGAGAAGAAAGAGGATGCATAGTACATGCACGCCTCTTCCGTCGTAGAGAAATAGGCACATCCAGGTCCACGGTATCCTCAGAAGGAGTATCATCTATAACATCCTTCACAATCAAATCACCAGTGCCATTAGTGGAACTCAAATGTTCAAAACATACCTTGAGCGTGCTGGATGATGGTGGAGGCACATGAGCATGAGGCCGACACTGGTAAACATGTGGAAAGATTGTAGGTAGGACAGGAGGTGGTGAAGGTGATGGTGGATGTGGTGGTGGAGAGGATGGTGGTGCCGTAGTGTCACATGGAGTAGATGAGACAGGAGGTAGAGGCATCTAAACCTCTTCTCCACTCTCTAAAGGAATGAGATTGTCACCTGTAAGAGAGAAATACATAATGGATTCAAAGAAGGTGACATCTGCACTAACATAGTACCTTCGTCAAGCATAGTCAAAGCAACGATATCCCTTTTGGGTCTTGGAATACCCAACAGACACACACTTGACCACTCTAGGAGAGAGCTTGTCAAGACCTGGAGACATCTGATAAACAAAAGCAACATATCCAAAAACACGAGGCGTGGGAGAGAAAAGATCCTTCTCGGGAAATGCAAACGAGAACGGGATCTTCTCCCCCTAGAATCGATGAAGGCATACGATTCACCAGATAACACGCAGTAAGGACCGCGTCCCCCCTAGTAAGAGTGGGGGGAGCACAGCTCTGAATGAGAAGAATCCTGGTGACATCCAAAAGATGGCGATGCTTCCTCTCAGCCACCCCATTCCGTTGAGATGTGTACGCACAAGATGTCTGATGCACAATACCATAGGATCTAAGAAATTGAGAAAGTTGTGTACTGCATAATTCGAGTGCATTATCAGAACGTATATACTTGACATTTGCAGAAAATACATTCCTTATTTCATTAATAAAAGACTAAATGATAGGACCAACATCAGACTTGTTCTGAAGAAGGAAAACTCATGACAATCTAGAAAACTCATCAACAGTAACAATATAAAATCTGTCCCTGAACATCAAGAACATGACTGGGACCCCAAATATCCAAATGAATCAACTCAAAAAGACTGTGACTACTTTGACCCTGACGACTTTGGAATGTGGACCTATGATGCTTCCCAAGCTGGTAGGCCTCGCACTGAAAAGTAAAGCGAGGAGAGATCTGAGGAAGAACATGACACGGCTTTTGCTGAGGAAGATGACCGAACCGAAGATGCCACATATATAGAGAAACATATCCAGTGCGAAGAGAGGATGCACCAACATAAGGAGATTGCACCAGTCTATAGAAGCCTCCTTGCTCACGACCAGAACCAATCACCCTGCCCGTTAGAATGTCCTGAAACACAAGAGCAGAATGGTCAAATATGGCACGACAATGCAACTCCTTGGTGATTTGACTAATAGATAGTAAGTTCATAAAGAATTCAGGAGCATAAAGAACATTCTGAAGCCACATTTCAAGGGTTAACTGCACCTCCTCCTGACCAGTAATAGGGGAGTGTGTCCCATCAGCTATCACACCAGATCTGCCTGACTGAGTTGGGCTATAGGTACTAAACTGCCCTCTGTCACGACAGAGATGATGGGTTGCTCTTGAATCCATAATCCATTCTGATAAGTCTGCCCTGTAACATCTAGTAAAAGCATATGTTGTACCTGATTTGGATGCGGAGGCTGAGACTGCTACCTCAGATGATCCTAATGGAGAGGTAGCTGATCCAAGAGAAGGCATAATCTCCCTGAGCCGCGCTACTAACTCATAAAATCTCTGATCATATGCACTTGAAGAACTGCTGCTCTGTTGGATCTGTTTTGCCACACGTGCTGAGGCAGGAAACCCATGCTTAGAATAGCATGTCTCCTCAGAATGGCCTGGTATGTGGCAGTAAGTGCATGACTGATGAGCATGGCCTCAAGTTTCAGCGAAATGCAATCGAATTTCTGTCGAATATCGATATCCTGTCAAAATAGAAATTCGACCGAAATGACAGAAATGACCGAAATATGGGAGCCCTAGTACAAAAAAAGACCGAAATGATCGAAATTTCGGTCGAAATTCGACCGCATTTCTACCAAAATTCTGTTTCTGTTGGGAAAAATAAGCGTTGTGTTTATTCCTTGAGCCCTAGGCTCTCTTATTTAGGGAGAGGCCTATGGGCAAATACATATGGTAGACAAACGAAAAGATAAATATATAAAAGATACAATAACATAAATAAACTTCTACACTCCCCCTCAAGATGGAGCATAGATATCTATCATGCTCATCTTGGACAAGCACTTCTGAAAGGGACCCCGAAGCAACGCTTTAGTAAGGATCTCTGTCGTTTGGTCTCCTGAGCTGACATGTGTTGTAGAAAGGAAGCCCTTCTGGATCATATCACAGATATAATGGCAATCCACCTCAATGTGCTTCGTCCTCTCGTGAAAAGCAGGGTTGTTGGCAATGAATAATGCAACCTGATTGTCACATTCTGGTGATATGGGAAGTGGAACATCTATCTGTAGATCTGTCAGAACTGCGCGAGCCCACATCACTTCTGCACATGCTTGGGCCATAGCTCTATACTCTAATTCAACGCTGGATCTCGCAACTACTGTTTGCTTCTTGCTCTTCCATGAAACAAGTGACTCCCCAATGAATATAGCAAAACCTAATGTAGATTTCCTATACTTTGGGTACCCTGCATAGTCTGCATCTGCACATGCTGAAATAGTAATAGTGCCCTTCTTCCTAAACATCAAACCTGCGCCTGGAGATGACTTAAGATACCTTAGTATCATATGTATGGCGTCCATGTGTACTTGGCGAGGTTGCTCCATGAACTGGCTCACTTTATTTACTGCAAATGTAATATCTGGTCTGGTAGTAGTAACATAAAGGAGCCTCCCTACCAGTTCTCTGTACCTTCTTTTGTCAACCTCCTCAGTGTCGTCATCACGCATCTTCATGCTTGGATCCATTGGTGTAGAAGCAGATCGACATCCGAGCATACCTATGTCACTTAACAAGTCAGTGACATATTTCCTCTGAGTCATCACGAGTCCTTATTGATTTCTAGCAAACTCCAAACCAAGGAAATATCTCAATACTACTAAATCCTTGGTAACGAATTCACGGCCCAAGAATTCTTTTGCTATTTTTATTCCCTGCATATCATCTCCTGTAATGAGTATATCGTCAACATACACCATAATGATAGTCATACCTCTAGATGTCCTCTGTACAAAGAGTGAATGGTCTGCATTTAACCTTTTGAATCCTTGCTTCTCAAACAAATCTGAGGGCTTCTGGAACCAAGCTCTTGGGCTCTGCTTTAGGCCATAGATCGCCTTATGAAGCCTGCATACCTGTACACACTCCCCCTCAGCAGTAAACCTAGGTGGCTGCTGCATGTAAACCTCCTCCTGAAGATCACCATATAAAAATATATTTTTGACATCTAATTGAAACAAAGGCCAATCTCGAATCGCAGCAATAGATAGAAGAATCCGTAAGGTAGAGTGTCGAGCAACATGAGAAAATGTGTCAGGATAATCTTACCCCATACGTCTAAGTAAATCCCCGAGCAACCAGTCGATCCTTGTACCTATCAATATTGCCATCGGCTTGGTGTGTCAATGTAAACACCCACTTGCAACTCACAATAGATGCCCCAATAGGAGCTGGAACAAGACTCCAAGTACCTCTCGACTGAAGGGCGGCCATCTCTTCGTTCATAGCCAGACGCCATCTGCTATCGGGCAATGCTTCCTCGTAGGTCCTTGGAATATTCACAACGGATAAAGCACCTTCAAATCTCCTGAAATCTCTTGCCAAGCGCTCAAAGGTAACATGAAAAGCAATTGGATATGAAGCACATGACCTCTTCTGCTTTCTCAGTGCAATTGGAAAATCAAGATCTACATTGGTTGTACCAACATCCACTGCTTGTTCATGCTGAGAAATGCTGTCAGTCCCATCACTAGGAATAATGTTATCAGAATAAACCTGGGGCATGTTTGATGATTGTCCATGATTATGAGCAGGGGTCGGCTGTCGACTGTAGTGGCGTGGTTGGGGTGGAACCAAAGATATGAGAGGTGGTAGAGGTGGTGACGGTGGTGGAGATGATGGTGGTGATGGTGATGATGGTGGTGATGGGGATGACGGTGGTGGAGATGTAGGGGTTTGTTGTGGCATATACACGGGTCGAGAAGGAATATAGATTTCATCATTTATAGCAGATGGCACCAATTTGTCTCCTGTAGGAGAGAAAAACGTGACTGACTCAAAAAACGTGACATCTGCACTGACATAATATCTTCGACATAATGGATCATAGCAACGATAACCCTTTTGAGTCTTGGAATACCCGACAAAAATACATTTGACAACCCTAGGAGAGAGCTTGTCAACCCCTGGTGACAACTGGTGAACGAATGCCACAGACCCAAAGACACGTGGAGTCAGAGGAAACAACTCCTTGTTGGGAAAAAACGAGAGAGAAAGGTATCTTCTCCTCCAACACAGATGGGGGCATGCAGTTAATGAGATAATATGCAGTAAGAACCGCATCGCCTCAGAACGAGTGAGGAGCACAACTCTGGATAAGAAACGTACGAGTTATATCAAGAAGATGTCGGTGTTTTCTTTCTGCGATACCATTCTGTTGGGACGTGTAGGCACAAGACATTTTATGAAGAATGCCATGGAATGAAAGAAGTTGGGTTAATGTTCGAGTACAAAATTCAAGGGCATTATTAGTTCTCACAATTTTGACAGAAACGGAAAACACATTCCGCACTTCTTTAATAAAGTTCGTAATAGTAATGCCCGCTTCAGATTTATTCTTTAACTGAAAGACCCAAGACAAACGACTGAAATCATCCACAGCAACTAAATAGAACCTGTGTCCCTGATGATCTGGGACACGACTTGGACCCCAAATATCAATATGAAAAAACTCAAATGGAGAGCTACTGCTCCGACTCTGACGACTAGGGAAGGCAGACCAATGATGCTTCCCTAACTGACAAGCTTCACAATCAAAAGACGAGCGGGGTGAGATCTGAGGGAGGACTTGACGCAGCTTCTGAAACGAAAGATGACCAAAGCGCATATGCCATAAGTAAGGAGAGGCAGGTCCAATGGAGTGGGATGATGCTCCGACGTAAGGTGTATGGACCAGTCGATACAACCCGCCTTGCTCATAGCCATGTCCTATCACGTTGCCCGTGAGAATGTCCTGAAACACAAGAGATGATAGGTCAAATATCGCTTGACAATGTAGATCCTTAGTAATCTGACTAATTGACAGTAAATTCATTGAGAAATTAGGAGCATGGAACACATTCTTCAACTGCATAGAGGGTGTTACAGAAATCTGAACCTCTCCTGTAATGGGTGAATGAGTCCCATCTGCTATGACGACAGTCCTTCCTGGAGAAACTTCTTCCCTGTTGGATGTGAGTTGGTGTCTATCTCCACACAAATGATGTGTGGCACCTGAATCTACAATCCATTCTGAGGTATGAGAGCCCTGGTAGAAAGCAGAAGTATGAGCACTACCTGAGGAACTAGCTTCTGCAGTAGCAACAACGTCCAAGCTGCTCCTTGAAACTGGTGGAGTGCTGGCTGGTGGCATGATATCACGTAGACGAGTCACTAGGTCATCATATCGTGAATCCGACACTGGCGTAGCACCATGATGTTGTATCTGTTCTGCTGCACGGGCAGATGCTGGGAAACCATGCTTAGAGTAGCATGTGTCTTCTGTATGACCAATCCGACGACAATAAGAGCACTGTAATCCACGATTACGACCAACCCTACCACGTGATCCTCGTCCACGTAAATGAGATGAATTGCCTCTTCCTCTAGAGGCTGTCATAGCAGAAGAATTAGGTACTGTAGTAGGGCTTGAGATACTGATTCGACTCAATCGGCGAAAGGCCTCCTCCATGGGTGGAAATATAGCATCGGCCAGAATCTGAGAAGAAGCCGCCTCATACTGTGAATCAAGGGAGGCTAGAAAGACTCCCACCATCGTTGCATTCCGATATGTCTTCAATTGTTCAGGAATAACCGTGAGAGGCATGAAGCTGTGAAGCCTCTCAAACATTCCCCTCAGTGCAGTGTAGTGGGCATGCAGGGGTCGACCATTCTGCTTTATCGTGAAGATGTCGTGCTGAAGCTGTATGATTTTTGTCTCATTCTTGGCTTGAGAAATACGTAGCAGCAAGAATGTCTCACATTGCTTTTGCAGTAGGTTGATGCAATACATCATTAGCACTATTTGGAATCAGAGTACCAGACAACCAGACCTGAGCATATGCTTCCTCAACCTCCCATGAGGCATACAACCTTGTTTTTTCTTCAGGCTCATCCTCGGTAAGAATATGTTTCTTGCCATCGACTTCATTAGGCTCATGAACTGCATGGCCCATAACTCGTAATTGGATCCATCCATCTTCACAATAGGCGCAGGACCCTTGAACGCGCATGTAGTGGGGATTTCGATCTTGCTCTCTAACATTGTGACTAGAGAGAATCGGGGTTGTAGACAAAATAATCTTTGGTCTACACTAACATAAGGTGGTTTGGTTGCATGTGTAGACCTCACACGACCAAACCCATTAACGTGTGAGACGCGGGCAGAAGTCGCCTTAGTAGATGGCAAGGATGTCCTAGAGTTGACCGACCCCTAGGACGTGACCTAGGGTTGACCGACCCCTAGGGAGCAGTGCGCGGGTCCTACAAGGACCGAAGGGAGAGGCGGCGTTCTGGGTCCTAAGAAGCCATAAGCAGCGCACTGGCCACAGGGCCGTAGTGCGACACCACGGAAGGAGAGGGGGGGGCAAGATCGATGCGAGGGGTCGCACGCGGCTAGGATCCGCACACGGGGCCGAAGGGCGACGCCGAATGCGTGGCCGAGTAGCAGCACTCGGGGCCGAAGGGCGGCGAGAGGTGCCGTATGTGAGGCTTGGTGGTGGACGGATAGGTTTAGAGTTTGTTACTAGAACTCCGGTCTAGGACCGCCGCTCTGATACCATGTTGGAAAAAATAAGCGTTGTGTTTATTCCTTGAGCCCTAGGCTCTCTTATATAGGGAGAGGCCTATGGGCAAATTACATAAGGTAGACAAATGAAAAGATAAATAGATAAAAGATACAAGAACATAAATAAACTTCTACAGGTCAGTTACTGAAATGGTGTCCAAAACCGACATTTAGGGCCTTGCTGACGAGGAGGTCGACTATCCTCTCCTCTTCAACGACCACCTCGGCCACAGAACTGAGCAGGACCTCCTCTACCACGAGATGCAACCATGGCTGAGGAAGTATGAGACAACTGAGTACCACTAGAAGATATGGAGAGCCTGCTCAGCCCGCGATATGCCTCCTCCATTGGAGGTATAGTGGCATCAGTAAGAATTTGCTCTCTAGCAGCATCGTATTCAGAGTCAAGTGTCGCTAGAAAAACTCCAATCATCACCGAATGTCTATATGCCTTTAACTGCTCTATTGTGGCTGTCAATGGAATATATCCATGTAACTTCTCAAGCATACCTCTTAATGATGTGTAGAGGGTATGAAGGGGGCAACCATTCTACTTAGACGTGAAGATGTCGTGTTGAAGTTGCAAAATCTTTGACTCGTTCTTTACTGGAGAGTATGTTGCAGCGAGAATGTCCCACGTAGCTTTGGCCATTGGCTGACTCAATATATCATTGGCTATCTCCATGCATACCGTCTCAGAAAGCCACACACGTGCATAGGCGTCATCTGCCTCCCATGAGGCATTAACCCCGGTCTTGTCAACATGCTACTCTTGTGTGAGAATATGCTTCTTGCCATTGCATTGCATTAGACTCATGAATTGCATGGCCCACAATTCATAGTTCGTTCCGTCCATTTTCACAATGGACGCTGGACCTTTGAAGGCACCCAAGGACGGAACATCTGCTTTGTTGTCCGCCATGATGACAACGACCTTCAAGACTGGGGTTGCAAATTGAAGTAGATATGTCTACACACACATATAGGAAGATGGTTGTGGGTGTAGACTCATACCACAACCTCTTCCATCAACACACGATCTCTTTAAGTACCTAGATGGTTTTTAGAAGATCACAACCACGTCCTAGGTACCAAACTCGCGTTGGTGCCCCTTGAACGTATGGGCGGCACTCACGGATTGCAGCCATAACAACGGCGGCGTGATCAGGCAACGACAACAACGTGAACGGGCGGTGGCAACGACCTGCTCAGGCGGCTACGGTGGCAGAGGCGTGCCCAAGTGGTAATGGTGGTTGCTAGGGATGCAGCGGCGACCCGCTAGGGCAATGACTGCAGTGGGTAGCGGCAGTGGTCTGCTTGTCGCACGAGCTCTAGGGTTTTTGGTGGGGGTTGGATTCTAGGGCACAGGCTTCGGTCTATGACCGTCGTCTAATACCATTTGGAAAGGATTGAAATGAAAAGAAGTGCATTCATCGTAGCAAAAGAGCTCTCTTATATAGGAGAAAAGCTCTATGGGGAAATTACATAGATAGCCAAAAGAAATAAAAAGTTACTAAATAACAATAAGGAGATATGAATGTCTCAACATACATCAAAACTTATATTTACAATTCTATTTTACAAATAAGTATGCCTTTCTATTTTATCCTTTGACCTAGGAATATCAAAAACCTTAGTTTTTGGAAAAAAGTCATGTTTATAGTCATTTCCAAGGTTTCCAACGATTTCACCCAAATTCTCCAAAAATTCTCCTTCCGGACTTGGCGAAACAAAATCAAAAATCAAAATTTAAGGCTCTGCTTTCTTGCGGCTTCTCTCTACTACAAGGAGTATGTGGGACTATGCGAGTGGTAGGTTGTTAGCAATCTTCCAAATCACAAGTGACTATAAGTATTTGCTTACTATCTCTCGAGAGGGGGTAAGTTGATCCTACTGAAACACGTGCTTTTGGCGGTACCGATCTTCTGATCTACGCGTCTAATTCCGACTGGAGTGCGGAGGAAGATTGAGGTGCTGATGAGGAGATTTTTCTGGTCCGATGGAAGACAGCGCGGGGCAGGGGTTCACTTGGCGAGTTGGGATGACATTACGGGCGCAATGCGGGCAACCTTGGTGTGCGGGATATCGAAGCAATGAATTTAGCGCTGATCGCGAAATGGGTTCTACGTGTTTGAGGATCCTCTAATTCACTGGTGCTGAGATTAATTAGGAAGATTTATGGCGTGCGAGGGAGCCTTGAGACTTTGAGATGGTGCTTCGAATCGCCGTTGTAGGCTGGGATCCGCCAGGTGCTGCCACAGGTGACGCATAGGCTCCGACCCAAGGTGGGGAACGGGCAAACTTTCAGATTCTGGCGTGACGATTAGTCGGGAGACAGAGTTCTGGACGGAAGATTCCCTTGCCTTTTCTCTCTTGTGGCGTTGAAGGAATCCACCCTTCTCCAGGCCGTGGAGTTCGGTCATGGTCGCCGAGGTTTTTAGGAGAATTATTGGACCAATGTACGGAGGATTTCATTTAACTGATGTCGGAGCTTTCGGAATCGGGGGAACTCTCGATGGAGAGAGATCACTTCCGCTGGGCGGGGGCAAGCTTCTCCATAAAGGGGGTGTACGATGAACTGAGAAGGCCGAGGCTTGAGGGCGATGAACTGAAAATGCCTTGCAGGGTAAAAATCTTTCTATGGCTAATGAGGAAGGGACGCCTTTGGGACAAGGCGCGAAGGGGACGACTGCTGGGTATCCAAGATGCCGACTGCGAAAGGTGCAGCGGGTCGATCGAGGACTCTGACCACTTGTTCTTCAAATGCCCCGAGTCCGTGCGAGTCTGGATGGCGGTTGGCTTACATGGGTCGAGATGCGACGCGGCTACTGCTTTCTGGGGCTCAACCCAGGAGGGCACATTGGCCTCTGTGGAGACTACGTCCAGATCTTTCGCGACCCTCTAGTCCATTTGGTTGGCAAGAAATGTCCTTGTTTTCAAGGGTCAGAGATTTTATGTTGAGAATGTAGTTTCACATTGTAACACCCTCTATTCCTTTTGATGCTCACGGTAATGTACTTGTTTTCTTTTTTCTTCTTTAATGAAACTCTTTAGGAGGTGACCCCCTTGTGGGGGAGTCACCCGATATTTCATCAAAAAAAGTATTTTCTTACTATCAGGTTGGATATAGATTATGCTTGTGAATGCTACACAATTTCTTGATATTAATTAATTTGTTTATGTCTGGTATATCATATATTTTACGATCAAAAGCTATACAATGCATCTATTAGACATACATGTTAGAAAGATTCGTGTTTATGTGTGTTTGTGTATGTATTGGATTTTATTTCTAAATTAAATATTTTTTGAATTTGAAAGTATTTTCGTTTGATACAAGTTTTAAGCTATCATTTTGATCTTCAATTACGTAAGATATCATTTCACTAGTATTATTTGTTGGCCTATGTTTTTCTCTTTTATTATTGTACGTGTCACCATTCTCTTCATTTTGAAGAGATGAAACTAATGGCTTCTAATTTTGGTTCCAAATCTTGTTCCGTTTATGGAACATCATGCTACTTTTTTTATTATTGGAGTGCCTTGGATAGAAATTTGATGTAGCATATCATGCAAATATCTTACTATTAGTAAAGAACCGTTTATTGAGGTAAAGATTATTAGAAATCATATTTTTTAAAAATGAGTTTTCAAGCCAATTTCCAGCCATTCACCGAAATTCCACCGAATTTTCCTTCAAGGCTTTTATAGTAATGAAACCAAAATCCGACATTTAAGGTCTTAGTGGTTGGCAATGGTGGATAGATCAATAGCTATGCTTCTTGATGTATACTCTAGTGTATAGTTTCTAATCGAACTAAACTATAAGGAACTTTTACCCATGTGTAGACACTCACCCTCTTTGAAAATAAGAAGCAGTCTTGACTTGTAATCATTATTGTACTCAACTTCTGTAATGACCTCGGTACACAGTGCTCTGAAGTGAGTTGGACGGTCTTTTAGCAACCATCTTAGTCTGATCATGGCTTAGAAATAAATATTTTTGTGTGGAACATTCTTGTAGTCTTCAAGAAGAGGGAGGAACATTTAATTACTTATAAGAGTGGGCCAACGAGAACACAAATAGATTACTTTACGTTGAGGAGAAGAGATCGGTTGTGTTGTAAAGACTGCAAAGTAATCCCAGGAGAGAGTTTGACAACCCAACATCGCTTATTAGTCTTGGATGTACAAATAAAAGAGTTGGTAAAGAAAAGGAGGGTTCCTAAGATTACTAGAACTAGATGGTGGAATCTTCCACTGAAGCAATCGAGCTTCAGAGAGAAGGTTTTAGAAGATTTATCTTGGGATTGTAGTGAAAGTGCAAACGAGATATGGGATGCAGTAGCATCTTCTATCCAAAAGGTAGCCAAAGAGATGCTAGGCGAGTCAAAGGGAGGAGCCCCAGGTCAGAAGGAGGCTTGGCGGTGAAGTGAAGGGGTGCAAGAGAAGCTAAAAATTAAAAGAGCATGCTTTAAATTTATGTCTAAGGATAAAACATAGGAAACTATCACAAACTACAAAATAACAAGGAAGGAAGCAAAGAAGGCTGTAAGCGAAGCTAAGTCGAAAGCTTATGAAGTTTTGTATAAAAATCTCGACTCTAAGGAGGGCCAGAAGGATATATTCAGGTTGGCCAAAGCAAGAGAAAGAAAGACCAAAGACCTTTCTCAAGTGAGATGCATTAAGGACGAGGAAGATCACGTGCTTGTTACTCAGAAGGATATAGAGACTAGATGGGAGCAATATTTCCATCAACTTTTCATTGGATAAGGAAATAGAGATATCACTTTTTGTGATCTAGCTAGTAGTGAAGTTACTTGAATCATGCAAGCTATAGACGGATACAAAGAAAGGAAGTAGAGGAGGCTTTGAAGGTTATGAGACCTGGGAAAGGTGTAGGACCGGATGACATCCCTGTAGAAGTATGGAAAGTTTTAGGTGAGAGCGGTTTGACTTGGCTTACGAATTTATTCAATGTTATTTGGCGAAGCAAGAAAATGCCTGAAGATTGGAGGAGGAGTATCGTGGTGCCTCTTTATAAGAATAAATGCGACATTCAAAATTCTTCAAATTATAGAGGTATCAAGCTGATGAGTCACACTATGAAAATTTGGGAATGTGTGATCAAGAGAAGGTTGAGGCAAGTTTCCAACGTCAAAGAAAATCAATTCGGATTCATGCCAGGTCGCTCAACTATTGAAGCCATCCATTTGCTGAGGAGATCAATGAAAACTTATAGAGCTAAAAGGAAGAACCTCCATATGATCTTTATTGATTTGTAGAACGCTTATGATTCTGTCCCACGAGAGATATTGTGGAGAGTTTTGGAGAAGAGACAAGTGCCTGTCCTATACATTAACCTCATAAAGATATGTATGATTGGGCTTTATCTTGTGTAAGGACCCCGTCTGGGAAGACTGGCTATTTTGACATGAACATTGGTTTACATCAAGGTTCAGCTTTGAGTCCATTTCTTTTTACTTTGATTATGGACGAGTTGACAAGTCACATTCATGATGAGTTACCTTGGTGTATGTTATTTGCTGATGATATTGTGTTGATTGACGAGACTAGAGATGGAGTAAATGAGAAGCTTGTGGTCTGTAGATATGAGTTGGAGAGTATAGGATTTTGTATAAGTTGGGCCAACAGAATTCATCACACCCTTGTTATTTTGTCTTATCTTCGGTCCGAGCACTCGAGGCTTCAGAAGCCCTCATTGCCTTCTTGCAGCTCCACAATGGAGATGACGCCCCAACGACCACGTTGGAAATCCACCACTTGGAGTTCACCAGAGGAACCTCCGGCCTGGTCTACAACGTTCGTGCTAACAAAGAAAGGGGGGGGGACGGTGTCAAGGTATCACAATATTTTTTCCGTTATGGGCATCGATCGATGAACCATTCACCGATCAAGACTTCTCATTCCACGCATAGAAGATGACGAGGGTAATAAATGCTATCGACGAACCATTCGTTGATCGACGAATGGTTTGCCGTTTTCACGCCAGAATACAAATCCCATACTTATGTTAACTTTAACATTATTAAATAAATTATATTATTAAATATATACACTTTTAAATATAATAAATAAATTACATTATTGAATATGTATATGCTTTTAAATATTTATTTAAATATTTAATGTTTAAATATTATAATATTTAACGGGTACCATGTAATGTAGGCTTTAGTATAATTTAGTACATTTCATATAATAAAATCATGCATAGTTTTATTTTATTTTTGAAATTATAGATAAGATGAACGAGTTGACAAGTCACATTCAGGACGAGTTACCTTGGTGTATGTTATTTGCTGATGATATTGTGTTGATTGATGAGACTAGAGATGGAGTAAATGAGAAGCTTGAGGTCTGGAGACATGCATTGGAGACTAAAGGATTTCGTATAAGAAGGGCTAAGACGGAAATATGGAGTGCACCTTTGATGGAAGCAATTGTGAAGGAATTGAGGTGAAGATTTGTGATGATAACATTCAGAAGAGAGATTCTTTTAGATATCTGGGATCTATTTTACAACATGATGGGGAAATTGATGGAGATATTACTAATAGAATAAATGCAGGCTGGCTAAAGTGGAGAAGAGTCTATGCTATTCTCTGTGATAAGGAAATTCCTTTAAAAATTAAAGGAAAGTTTTACAAAGCAGCCGTGAGACCTGCTATGCTCTATGGATCTGAATGTTGCCTGCGAACCATAGACATGTGTAGAGAATGGCTGTTGCAGAAATGAAAATGCTAAGGTGGATGTGTGGACACACACGTAAAGATCGGATTCGGAATGATGTAATCAGAAAGAAAGTTGGTGTTGCTCCGATCGAGGATAAGATGCGAGAAAACCGCTTAAGATGATTTGATCATTTGCAAAGAAGATCAACTGATGCACCAGTTAGGAGATGCGAGTGTTGGGATGTTGAGCCAGCTAAGAGAGGGCGGGGACGGCCCAAGAAGTGTTGGAAAGTGACCATACGAAGGGATCTTTTTTTTGTGGATATAAGCCCGGGATTGACCCAAGATAGATCTGAATGGAGGCGGAGAATCCATGTAGCCGACCCTACTTAATTGTGGGAAAAGGCTTTGTTGTTGTTGTTTGCAATGGGAAAATAGAATTGGTAAAATAGCATGTGATAGTGGCTTCACATCTATAAAATGGGTGGATGCTGAAGATGTTCGTATTAGGTTGAAAGTCTTCTCTTTATGTATATATCTTTGTCAGGAGTGCCAATTCCAAACTCGTGTAGTTGTATCTTTTCTCTTGCTCAAACCGAATTTCGTTGAAATTTGGGGCCATGTGCTCAATAACCACTGTTAGATTTCGTAATCAGAGTAATGTCATGATTTAGACTTGCTCTCTCGAATGTACAACTTAAACCATCTTAAAAACAAATACTCTAATCAAACTTGATGTATAGAACTATCACAACCTTGATTCCGGGTCGTCGGTCCCATTTACCAAATCTGGTTACTCATTAATAACTTTAGGGATATTCACACCTATAACCCTGAGTAATTTTGTAATTACCCCCAAAACCCTCTATAATAACGAATTGCATCCAGAACCTTGAATACATGCTCCGTTTTACACCTATAACCTTCAGTTAGTTTTCTTCATCAACTCAACCACATGAGTGAGTTAATCTGACCGACACACGATCTAACGGTTAGGATTAATAAAAAATTCAACAACAACAACAACAAATCCTTTTCCCACAATTAAGCAGGGTCGGCTACATGGATTCTTTGCCTCCATTTAGATCTCTCTTGGGACAATCTCGGGCTTATATTAAAAAACTAAGATCCCATCGTATAGTCTCTTTCCAGCACTTCTTAGGCAGTCCTCGCCCTCTCTTAGCCGGCTCAATATCCCAACACTCGCTTCTCCTAACCGGTGTATCGGTTGATCTTCTTTGCAAATGACCAAACCATCTCAAGTGGTTTTCTCGCATCTTATCCTCTATCGGAGCTACTCCAACTTTCTTTTTGATTGTCTCATTCCGAATCCGATCTTTACGTGTGTGTCCACACATCCACCTTAGCATTTTCATTTATGCTGCAGCCATTCTCTGCACATATCTATGGTTCACAGGCCAACATTAAGATCCATATAGCATAGCAGGTCTCACGGTTGCTTTGTAAAACTTTACTTTAATTTTTAAAGGAATTTTCTTATCACAGAGCACAACAGAGGCTCCTCTCTTCTTTAGCCAGCCTGCATTTCTATTAGTAACATCTCCATCAATTTCCAAATCATGTTGCAAAATAGATCCCAGATATCTAAAAGAATCTCTCTTCTGAATGTTATCATCACTAATCTTCACCTCGATTCCTTCACCATTGCTTCCATCAAAGGTGCACTCCATATATTCTATCTTAGCCCTACTTATACGAAATCCTTTAGTCTCCAGTGCATGTCTCCATACCTCAAGCTTCTCATTTACTCCATCTCTAGTCTCGTCAATCAACATAATATCATCAGCAAATAATATACACCAAGGTAAGTCATCCTGAATGTGACTTGTCAACTCGTCCATAATCAAAGTAAAAAGAAATGGACTCAAAGCTGAACCTTGATGTAAATCAATGGTGATGTCAAAAAAGTCCGTCTTCCCTCATACAAGATAAAGCCCTATCACACATATCCTTTATGAGGTTAATGTATATGACATGTACTTGTCTCTTCTCCAAAACTTTTCACAATATCTCTCGTGGGACAGAATCATAAGCCTTCTCCAAGTCAATAAAGATCATATGGAGTTTCTTCCTTTTAGCTCTATAAATCTCCATTGTTCTCCTCAGCAAATGGATGGCTTCAATAGTTGAGCGACCTGGCATGAATCTGGATTGGTTTTCTTTTACTTTGGAAACTTGCTTCAACCTTCTTTCGATCACACGTTCCCAAATTTTCATAGTGTGACTCATCAGCTTGATACCTCTGTAATTTGAACAATTTTGAATGTCTCTTTTATTCTTATAAAGAGGCACCGCGATACTCCTCCTCCAATCTTCAGGCATTTTCTTGCTTCGCCATATAACATTGAATAGATTCGTAAGCCACGTCAAACCGCGCTCACCTAAAACTCTTCATACTTCTACAGGGATGTCATCCGGTCCTACACCTTTCTCAGGTCTCATAACCTTCAAAGCCTCCTCTACTTCCTTTCTTTGTATTCGTTTATAGCTTGCACGATTGAAGTAACTTTTACTACTAGCTAGATCAGCCAAAGTGATCTCTCTATTTCCTTCCCAAGTGAAAAGTTTATGGAAGTACCGCTCCCATCTAGGTTTATATCCTTCTGAGTAACAAGCATGTGGCCTTCCTCGTCCTTAATGCATCTTACTTGAGAAGGGTCTTTGATCTTTCTTTCTCTTGCTTTGGCCAACCTGAATATATCCTTCTGGCCCTCCTTAGAGTCGAGATTTTTATATAAAAACTCATAAGCTTTTGACTTAGCTTCACTAACAACCTTCTTTGCTTCTTTCTTCGCTATTTTGTAGTTTGTGACAATTTCCTCTGTTTTATCCTTAGACATAGTTTTAAAGCATGCTCTTTTGATTTTTAGTTTCTCTTGTACCCTTTCACTCCACCACCAAGCCTCTTTTTGACCTGGATCCCCTCCCTTTGACTCGCCTAGCATCTTTTTGACTACCTTTCGGATATAAGATGCTACTGTCTCCCACATCTCGTTTGCACTTCCGCTAAATCCCAGGATAAGTCTTCTAAAACATTCTCTCTGAAGCTCGATTGCTTCAGTGGTAGATTCCACCATCTAGTTCTACTGATCGTAGGAATCCTCTTTTTCTTTACCATCCCTTTTATTTGCACATCGAAGACTAACAAGCGATATTGGGTTGTCAAATTTTCTCCTGGGATTACTTTGCAGTCTTTAAAACACAACCGATCTCAACGCAAAGTAATCTATCTGTGTTCTAGTTGGGTCACTCTTATAAGTAACTAAATGCTCATCCCTCTTCTTGAAGAGAGTGTTTACTATGAAAAGATCATATGTCGTTACAAAATACATAATGATTTTTCCCTCTTCATTTCTATCCCCAAAACCATGTCCTCCATGAATACCAACATACCCTGAAGCATCTTTTCCCACATGTCCATTAAAATCTCCACCTATGCAAATCATCTCTCTTTGTGGGATTCCTTTTATAATCTTATCCAAATCCTCCAAAAAAGCTTGTTTAGTCCTTTCATCTAAACCAATTTGTGGTGCATAAACTGAGATGATATTCGGAATTTGTTCTTCAAGCACCAATTTTAGCAAAATAATCCGATCTCCGAATCTTCGCACCTCAACCACACAATCCTTCAAATCCTTATGAACAATCACTCCAACACCGTTTATGCCCTTATCTTTACCTGAATATCAAAGTTTAAAGCATGTCTTCTCGATCTCCCTTGCTTTCTCTCCAACCCATTTAGTCTCTTGAAGACATAGTATATAAATCTTCATTCTTTCCAGCGTATCTACTATCTCCATCAATTTTCCAGTTAAAGTGCCAATATTCCAACTACCAATCCGCAACTTCCTTTGCAATCTCTTTTGGACTAACTTCTTTAGTCGCATGCGTCCATTATGCGAGAACCCTTGCCAATTTTGGACTGCATCCGGGCGGTGATGCAGCGGAACTAGCTTATTTACCCGCACGCGTTTCTTATGTGAGAACCCTCACAAATTTTGAACTACATCCAAGCTGCGATGCACCGACCCTTGTCTATTTTTCATTACATTCGGGCGATGAAACGCGTCACAAGTAGGGAACGCCCCACGAAATCTATATGTTTGCTTAAATCCATGTTGGAAAGATCCGGCTGTCATGAGGCAACTTCCTAAATAATATTTTTTTAAAAAACTATTTAGGAAGTTGTCTCCGACTGTTTTATGCTGGCTGTCGGCTACCTAACGCAACCTTCCTCATTTACCCGGGCTTGGGACCGGCCCTGGTTGAGTTAACAAGAAAAAAAAGAAAAACACGTGCATGCTGCGGGGCTTCCAGGGGGTGGGTTTTCCAGGCGAGGTTGGAGGCTTCGACGAAGGAGGAGGAGGGGCTTCCAAGCAAGATGCCGGCGCAGGTGGAGGAGGGGCTTCCAAGCAGGAGGAGATGGGTCGCGGAGCATGCAGGGGAGGCTTCTAAGACGGTGCCGGCGTAGGGGAAGGGACTCGTCCAAGCGAGTTTGGCGGTGCAGAGGGAAGGGGCTGGGCTTACAGGCACGCGCGCCGGTGGGGCGGGGGTGTTGGTGCTGGGGGAAGGCGGTGGGCTTGCAGGAATGGGGAGGGTGGGGGTGTCCAGGCAAGCTTGGAGCACGGGGGGGCGTCCCGGCGAGCTTGGTGATGCGGGGGGAAGGGAGCGGGCTTGCAGGCACACAAGGGGCGGCTTGGTGGTTCGGGGAGAAGGGGGCGGGCTTGCAGGCACCGGGGGAGGGGGGGGACTTGGTGGTGCCAGGGGAAGGGGCCAGGAGAGCTTGGCGGTGCGGGGGGAAGGGGCTGGGCTTGCAGGCACGCGGGGTGGGGGTGGGTGGGGTCGTCCAGGCGAGCTTGCCGATGCGGGGGGGGTAGGGGATGGGCTTGCATGAACAGGGGGGTCCATGCGAGCTTGGCGGTGTGGGGGGAAGGGGGCGAGCTTGCAGGCACATGGGGGACGGCTTGGCGGTGCGGGGGGAGGGGCCAGGAGAGCTTGGCGGTTGGGGGGGGGGGAGGCGAGCTTGCATGCATGCGGGGTGGGGGGTCGTCCAGGAGAGCTTGCCGGTGCGGGGGGAAGGGGGTGGCCTTGCAGGGGGGATGTCCAGGCGAGCTTAGTGGTGCGGAGGGAAGGGAGTGGGCTTGCAGGCACCGGGGGGGGGGGGGGTGGGGGGGCTTGGAGGCTTCGAAGGCGGTGCGGCGGGAAGGGGGCGGGCTGGGTTGCGCTTCCAAGCGAGGTTGGAGCGGGGGCTTCGATGACAGTACCGGTGGGGGTGTGGAGGAGGTCGGGCTTGGCTTGAGGAGGAGATCGGGGGAGGGAGATTGCGGGCTTCCGACAGGAGGAAGCCGACGGGGGGGAGGTTGACTCGCTGGAGGGAGGGGTCATTCGTAAATAATGGAAATTGAGAGGATATAAAATGTAAAATATTCAACAGATACCATCATACTAACAGAAAATTGGGTGGAAATTAACACGGGTTATGAGTGTAAGAGTTAAGCATTATTCAAGGTCTTAGGTGTTATTCGTGATTATAGAGGGTTTCTGGGGTAATTACAAAACTACTCAAGGTTATATGTGTAAATATCTAATAACTTTATCTAATAATAATATATGCGAATGAGTCACAAATTCAATAAATGCTATAAATAAGACCTTATATGTCTTTGTTGAGACATACAACCAGGAGAAACATTCTCTATTCATGAAAATGAAAAAAGAGTGCTATGTTTGCTATATTCGTGCTCTCTAGCCATCTCTAGCTCTCTGTGCTCAAATGCGATGGTCTTCATCCTCGAGCAAATTCCACGCTGAAAGTATTGCAAGTTTGTGATATCAATTTTTTTAGACCAAAAAAGAGGGAAACACATTGTGGTATCCGTCGTAGATAGTTTAATTCAAAAAGATAGAAGGAACTTACAGTGGCCAAAGACTCGAGAAGACACTTGGCATGAAAGATTACATTTTTCACATAAACGCTCTGACACAAAATCACTCCATTCTTGACGAGCAAAATAGCCCAACAATAGCTATGGGGTAGAGATTGGGGCTATGCTTATTCACAAATAGAGCATCCCAGAAGTTCTGAAGATTTAGGCAAGTGAGACTAGTTCCTTGCTATACTCTAGATGTCTTGTCACAAGTGGAAAAAAGATGATCGATCTTCTCCACCTCATAACTACAAAGTGGGCAAGTCTGAAATACTCCTGGAAAGACCATGAAACAATGGTCTCGTGTCAAAATACGTCCTCTCCGCATTTTTTATCATATGTAGACTAGGAAATCTTGCCACATGATCTCGCTGATGAGAATAAAACACTTTTGTTACCATCGTGGCCATATGGAATAAAATCTTGCTAACATGCATATAGTTTCGCAATGACTTCGTCACCATCATTGGCTATTATTTGCTGTTTTATCTATGCAGCATCCTTGCAAGATCAAAAGCATGGTTCTCAGTTTGCATCCGCAAAGTTGTCAATGGGTTCTAGTCATTGGCAAGTGTCAGGTTGTATAAGTAGGTGACAGCCACATGTTTCTCTCTGAAATCCACTAACGAAAGTACAAGAGTGCCTTCAGGCTAAAAATAATCTTAATGCTAGAAATAGAATAATGGAAGTATCTACCAACAGTTTTGAAGGTTAGGTGGGTTGGGGACGTTCCATCTATGATTGATGCTTTATTACCTAATTGGTTTATCAAGGTTTTGGATAGGGGTGCAGACCTTTATATCAGGGATGTTTTGGCAAAATGTCTGCTTGGATGACATTTAGTGAAATTACCAAGGAAGTAGCTGATCCTGTGGTAAGTGATCATAGAGGTTGTACCATGGATGCAAGAATTCTTTGATAATCTCTTAATGGTTGAAGGGCTTTTACATATGGATAGATGATTGAATTGTTACAAATTAATTGCTCTTGCCTAGTATTGTTTGCTGACAAAGGTGGGGCATCACTCATGACTTGTTGAGTCGTGTTAGGATGGAAATGGTTGTCCACATCTATATCCTTTTTTCTACAGCACAGTTTAGTTTTCTTCGTCTAGATCCAGAGTTGGAAAGTTATATACATTGCCATTTTTCGCAAAGGTGTTAAGTTGAAATCGTCGTGCATAGAGCATCTTCCTTGTGGTTGTCGTTTATCACTGGCGGTGAATGGAGGTGGCGTGCTACTTTCCTCTCTGTTACAGGTCTTTATATTGATGAATTTGGAATTTCGGTTGACTATGGCCTCAAGGAGTTAAATTTCAGCTTTGGTGTTCGTCAATATACTGACTTTCGGCCTCTGTTTTTTCAATAATCCCTGTTTTTAGATGTCTTTCCATTTCTTTCTTTCCATATGAGATGGTATACCTTGTTTTCCTGATTGGCTTTTTGAAATAGATGCACGCTCTTCTGATATTTTTTTCTTCTGATTTTTCTATGTATAATCCGGCAGATTAGCTGAGGCCCTTGATATGCAACCTCCTGTGTTACCTGAGGACGAGCATACCACTAGGGTTACATCTGGAGTTGATTCGACTTCAACCTCTGGAAAAGAATCTTCTGCTCTTGAACCTATATGGGACGATGAAGACACTAAGTCCTTTTATGAATCTCTTCCTGACTTAAGGTATGCTTTTGAAAAGATAATGAGTACCACCAAATTAAGCTTATTTTTCAATTACAAACAGATTTGATTAATTCAATAGCGCAAGCACATGTTGGTCCAAAATGATTCATATATTTAGTAAATCATATCTAGTTTAATCAAATGCAAGATGTATGCTTTATCCATTTTTTATATTCTTTGAAATGTTTAGTACGCAACAACTTTATTACGTTGATTCCTTTGATTGAATAATTCTTATCTATTGCTGATAAAATCACTCTTTCAAAATTATTGTGGCCATTGAGCAATTAGATCATCTTCATTGCGTGCTTTTTTTATATTGTCTGAACAGAGCATTTGTTCCTGCGGTACTGTTGGGCGAATCAGAGGCAAAGACGGAACAATCTCAGAAGGTCCATGGATTAGCCAATGTGAGTGTTGCTGATATGACCGTTTTTATGAACTACTCATAGCTACTGATTTTGTTTTTCAGGGTGGGTCGATTTAGCTTTTTTAAATGAAAGTTAAAAACTGCTTTAAACAATTAAGCTTTTGGGGGAAAGATAGTGTGATTTTCGAATGGGTTGCTGTCAGAGGCTTGCCAAACCATTTCTATATTAATTTTATACGTTATGTTGGTTCCCCAGTATCGGATTACTATTTTTATGTGCTTCCTTATCAAAGAAAATCTAGTAACACTAAGAGTACCGAGATTAAACATGGGGTAGATTTATTTAATTAAAGAGACCATCTTTTATGTGCGGAGATTAATCATGGCTTGTTGTCTAGCTTTTCAAAACGATGTGTATTTGAGAGTTTGTTGGTCAGTTTGGTTGGAAATGGGGAGGGATGTTGGAATGCTGGTAGAGGAGTATTGAAAGAGAATCAAGCCATGCGGGGTCAAGGTTTCCAACCTCCGACAAAGGATAGTGTTTCTGTGTTGGAGTGAAATGATGACTGATTGAAGATAAGCTTTGATTTTGGTAGAAGTGAGTCAAGTGACTATAGTAAGCTATGCACCAAAGCTTGTGATAGTATGTACTCGGATATTCTGTTGATTTCCTTTTGTAAGAGGATTTCTCCAGATGTTTGGATCGTCGAATGAGCAGGTGTTCGGCTATCACTTCCTATGCAGTTTGGTGAATGAGCATCCAGGGGGGTTTTGATCGCAAAGGGACGTCGGGCAGGGGTACCATTTGATCCTGCTTTTTTTTCTTGCCAGTTGCCACACTGGATGCCGTATGGGAAGGTGTTTTTGCGGCTATATGACTCCTGCCTTGTCTATCTTGGTTTTATAATATGTAAAATGACACTCTTTTGCCGTGGGGGTTGTGCTGTCGGAGATTGGATGCTTGTAGGTTTGGTCAAGATCTTTGACAATTGCCAAGTTTAGTAATAAATTCGGCTAAGTCCGCATTTGTTTCTTTTGGGTTGACAGAGGAGGTTTTTCGAGAATGTGTTACACCTTGTCGGGGTTAACGGTTGTAGTATTTGGGTGTGCTGTTATCTGGAGGCAAATTCAGACAGTCATACTGGTGACCATCGTCAGAGGGATGTAATTGGATGCTAGAGGGCAAGATTTTTATCGCGTTGGTTCACGTTGTTGTTGCTGAAATCAGTCTTATCAGCCATACCAATGTTTTATCATTTGGCATATAGACTACAGTGGGGGTGCACCTTATATTAGAGAGTATGATGAGGAGATTTTTTTATTCAACCTTTGACCAAGATAGCGGAGATGCGATGTTTGTGGAATGGGGTTTGGCGATTAAGCCTCTTAAATAAGGGATGTTTGGGGTGTTGAGACTGAGAGAAATGGAATAATAATGCTTTCAAATTGGTGAATTTGACTTAAAATGTGCCCCTAAAAATGAAGTGTGTATATTCCGCAAGAAGAGCTTGGTAACGAGATCCTTTAGGGCACGTTTTGTGCCATATTCACCGATATCATGTCTGATATGTGTCAATGAAACATAGGACATGTAGATAGATGTAGCGGTATTGTGGCTGTCCGGCAGATGTCTAAGCTCGAGTGGCTAGACACTTCTAGCCATGAGATGCTTTGGAGGAGTTCTGGTGCATCGACGTACTGGAGTAGAGTAGAGTGGATTATAGTTTTGGGCCTTTTGGAAATATGTTGGGCCATTTGGTTAGCTAGGAATGCATTGATCTTTCAAAAAGAAACACTATGTGGAGAGCATATTAGTACGTGGACATTATTTATGTGAATCTTAGATGACCCATTTGTAAGTAGTTTAGGTTTAGTAGATGGTGTTTAAGTGATCACCCAGCAAGGGTGACCCACCCATTTCCTTTTAAAAAGGTGGTCAGGCTGTGGGATCCTAGTGACGATTATGCTTTCTGGACTCGTAAGAGGAATTTATTGTCAATCTGCTAGACTTTATATTATATCTGGAATCGTGAGATCACCGTGCCTTCTTTTGGGAGGCATCTATTTAATCCTCTGAGCTGCGGCCCCTTTTCTATAATCGATGATGGAACCTATTTTGGATGAATGTTTTCCAAGATTGTATGCTTTCACCGTTGATGGAGATGATATACATGCTACATGTACGACTAATTCTACGGAAGGGATTGGCGTATGATATGGAGTCTTCTTTTCTATGTTTGAATAAGAGATGTCAATGGTATTTGTATTTGACGACAAAATTGACTTCTACAGAGGACCCTTCCTCTTTCACAGACAAGTAAGCTTGGGATGATGGGGAGTTCTTGGTCAAGAATGCATACAAAGCACTCACCATGCAAAATATTGAAGCAAAAACTACTATTGTCAGGGATTGTAGACTGATTTAGGGGACTAAGAGCCTACTGAGGCTGAAATCTTCATGTGGCTCATGCAGAAGGATACAAAGGTGTTTGGGGCCCATCATTCCCGTGGCTGTTCTGTCTTGGAAGTGTTCTTACGAAGAGCCGTCGGGGACGTGTTCTAGGTGTTGAAGACCATAACTGCGACCGATGCGGATCTGGGATGAAAGACTTGGACCATTTGTTCTTCTCTTGTGTGCACTCGGCGCAGGTCTGGAGCAGGGCGGATATTCCATGGCTTAGGGCGGACGATGCGTCCAACTTTTGGAGTTGCATTAGAGCGGTGTGTGGCAATTGTCAGGCTGATAGTTCATACCCGTTTGCCATTTTGCGGGCAATTTGGCGTCGTAGAAATGAGACAATCTTTCGTGGGCAGCCGTTCTACTCTGAAAAGGTTCTGGAGCATTGTATGGTGTTGTGTGAATCCTAGAATCATGTAGCATAGTGCCGCTTTTGAATCTTGTATCTTGTATCATAGCACGCTGTAAGTTTCTCGACGTTTTAATGGAATAAAAGTGTGGTGGGTCCCAACCCTGGGATTCCATCCTTTCTCTTCTCAAAAAAAACTTGAGCGATAACTACGCTCACCCATTCTGTCAGGCAGAAGTGTAGAACATTGAGCATTTGCTATTTACGAGTCTTCTTGGGAGGTTTGCTTGGGTGGGGGGGAGTGAACCTAGACTTAGTTGACCATTAACGGTGAAAATTTTTGGAGTCGTTTGGATAAGGAGATCTAGCGTTCCATGAGGGCGAGAGTGACCTTTTGATTTTATTTGGACTCGTGGGTAACCAGGAATGCTGATCTTTGTAGCAGTTCTAAATGCGGAATGACTTGGCTCACGCTATGTATCTTTCTGTTTCTATGGATTGTAATTGTAAATGTTTATACTTAATATATTTTAGGGGTAATCACGGACTGAGCATGGTCACTATTCACTTTTTTCGAAGACTAGTGACCTGTACATGGTAAAATTTAAGAGACTGAACATCTACCGCACATTGCTTAATAAACTTAAGTAGATTTTTCATGTGAATAATTCATAACTAAAAAGTGAATGCATATGACAATGAATATTTTGTATGTGGTCCAGTTAATATTACGTAGATGCTCAAACATTGATAGGAAAATTCTTATTGTAATTGCTCGAAACGAGCAGATTGGCATGCCAAAATGTGAGATAATTTATTTTTGAAGTTATTTGATTGGTGCGACTCTTGTGATTGGAATTTCATATGAATTTAGTTGACATTGCGGAGATCAATATTTTGTCGTTTTTGAAGCTGGTCACCTATTGTAATTGGCATGAATTATCAGCAGTCCTCGTGCAAACATTCAACTCAGTCGAAGTTAAAATGCAAAACATTGAAATGGATACCATTAATGTCAAGGCACCTTCAAGGGCATTGCCCTGTTTGGAAGTTTCCCATCATTAAGTTGCTTTAGTGAGGCTCTTTGAGGATCGCTTTTTAAGTCATTGTCATGGAATAAAGGTTGCATCTACCGTCTCTAATTAATTAAGTCTACTTCTGGTCTTCACATTTGTCTAGTTACTTTTGTCCCTTACACTATCATACAAAAATATAAATTTTATTGTAAATCTTTTTACAACTGAACTCTTTCTGGATTAAGTCCGGAACCACTGTGCAAAACTTTTTCTTATAGCATTTGCTACTGATTCAGTTATGTGCATCTCTGTTCTGATTTTTAGCAAATTTATTTCTTTTATCAAGGAAGGCTTGTCGGAGCCAGAAAAGTTGGAAGGACAAGATATTGTGGAAGCCTCCACAGAATTAGAAGTTTCATCAGAGGAGAAAGGTGATGAGAAAGGAAAAGAGAGGGTGGAAAGTGACAAGGAAAAGAACAAAGATACTGACAAGGAAAAAGGAAAAGAAAAGGAAGTCGAAAGGAAAGTAGAAGGGGAGAAGGAAAAAGTAAGGAACTATGATGGTACAAGTTTGGATGCTTTGTTGCAACGACTTCCCAGTTGTGTGAGCCGTGATCTTATTGACCAGTTAACGGTAATTCCTTCCATCTAATAGTTTTCTTTTGTCCTACTCTGCTTTATAAAGAATTTTTTAAAGAACTATTTTTCTTTTGATGTTTTGCAGGTGGAGTTTTGCTATTTAAATTCAAAATCAAATAGGAAAAAACTCGTAAGAGCAGTGTTCAATGTTCCAAGAACTTCTCTAGAGTTATTACCATATTATTCCCGTATGGTATCGACACTTTCAACATGTATGAAGGATGTTCCTGCTATGCTTTTAGCAATGCTAGAAGAGGAATTCAACTTTTTGATAAATAAAAAGGTTTTTGTTCTATCTCTTCTAATATGTATACTTGCCATACATTTGTGCGATGGTTCTGATGTATGCTTTTTTATTTAATCTTTTCCATGAAACCAGGATCAAACAAATATTGAAACAAAGATAAAGAACATCAGATTTATTGGAGAGCTCTGCAAATTCAAAATTGCACCTCCTGGTCTTGTTTTTACTTGCTTGAAGGTTAGACACATGCTTTTCTGGAAGTGTTATCTATGATCTGTTAGTGGAAGTTTGGTAGGCGGGTAGATTATCATTTCTTTCTCTTGTACACAATGGACTAATATTTGAAACTACTTTGAGATCAACATGTAATTGTTTTTTGTTAGATAATCTACATCTGCATGTCCAAAGTTTTCTCAACGAAGTCTAGAATTTGCCATATCTGATTTGATACGTACTGCAGGCTTGTCTTGATGATTTCACTCATCATAATATCGATGTTGCATGTAATCTTCTTGAAACATGTGGTCGATTTCTGTATCGATCTCCAGAGACTACAATACGCATGGCAAATATGTTGGAGATACTAATGCGACTAAAGAATGTAAAAAATTTGGACCCTCGGCATAGCACTCTTGTAGAAAATGCTTATTATATGTGCAAACCACCAGAACGATCTGCTCGTGTTGCAAAAGTGCGCCCACCTCTCCATCTGGTATGGCCCCTACCTTTATAGGTGTAGTTAAGGATTTTAAAGAACATTGAATCTATCTTGTACCTGGGGAGATGTCTGATGAAGTGTGATATAGTACCTTCCAATTATTATATGCATAAACTTATTTCGTGTGATGGTAGTAACTGTTCCTTTTTTGCTCAGTATATCAGAAAATTATTATTCTCAGATCTTGAAAAGTCTTCTGTGGAGCATGTTTTAAGACAACTTCGTAAATTACCATGGAGTGAGTGTGAACCATATCTTCTGAAGTGCTTCATGAAAGTTCACAGGGGAAAATACAGCCAGGTTTACTTGATCGCATTACTGACTGCTGGTTTAAGCCGCTATCATGATGAATTTGCTGTAGCTGTGGTTGATGAGGTACATCCCTGTAAATTTTTGTTGCCTGCTTAGGTTCCGCCCTTCATCCTTAGGTGCAAGTCATGTTTCATGCTAGTCTCTGTTCTACATATCGTTTTGTGTACTAATGTATTTCCTTTGTTTTCCGAATGACTTTTAGTTTTTTCCTAAATAACTAGTGACTTAATATTGGCCATTGAATTGCACTGGAATTCTTTATTTTCGTTTATAGTAAATAGTTTTCAGATCATTTTTCTTTGTTGCAGATGTGAGATTTGGGATGTTGTGCCGGGTAAGAGAGGGTGAGGAAGTCCCAAGAAGTGTTGGAATGAGACTATCCGAAGGGATCTTAGTTACTTGGATTTATGCCCAAGAATGACCCAAACTAGAGCTGAATGGAGGCAAAAAAATCCATGTAGCCGACCTACTTCGTGGGAAAAGGCTTTGTTGTTGTAGTATTTTTAGCATGGATGACAAAACATTATTTAGACATCTGACTTTTTAAAGACTGATGACTGGATTATCGATCAAAAATGAGTTATATCGTTTCTTATATTGTTCTAAAATAAATATCTTTCCTTGTTATATTTATTTGGTCTTTTTATATACTTTTACCGGTGTTCGTATTACATTGTCATTTGTCAAAGTGATTCAGAATCTGAAGATAAAAGAGTTTGCTGGTACTGACATTGTGTTTGTTCGATTTTTTATTCAGGTGCTGGAGGAAATAAGAGTTGGGTTGGAATTAAATGAACATAGTATGCAGCAAAAGCGAATTGCTCATATGCGGTTTTTGGGAGAGTTGTACAACTATGAGCATATTGATACCTCTGTAATTTTTGAAACACTTCATTTGATTCTTGTTTTTGGGCACGGGACACCGGATGTAAGTATTATTATATTTTGTACTGATTGTATCTACCTTTTTGGAAGTACTTATTAAAGTTTCATGAATTTCGACGATACTTGATTGCGTCTACTTGTAGATGCATGAAATATATTTTGAAAATACTGAGCATAGTCTCTGGTCATGGATGTTAACAATTATTTTTGGGGGTTTTTAATACGGAATTCCAAGTGAGTTGTAGTAACTTCTTTCTCTCATAGATAGAGACATTGTGTCTGAAGGAACTGTTTTGAAATTTTGTTTCTGATCATCCAAGGAGGTTTATTAAGTTGGGATGTTATTTGATGTACATAACAAGTGAAATTTATTAATGTAGGTCTGGAAGTTCATAGAGGCTTGTAAAGACTTGTTTCTATATTGCGAGTGGATTTTAACTCTCTTTGCATTTTGATCAGTTAAATAGTCACGACCAATGTTTTGGCACTGTTTCTCAGATGATATTTGGTCCCTTGCTTTTATCTTTTTCTCTTTGTATCTGTAGGTAGCAGTGCCTGATTTTTTTCGTAAGTTCCTAATTTTTGGTTTAAAATTTTAAAGCAAGATGCTTTGGATCCTCCAGAAGATTGTTTCCGCATTCGGATGATTACAACTCTCCTTCAGACCTGTGGTCACTACTTTGACAGAGGTTCCTCCAAAAGAAAGCTTGATAGATTCCTAATGTATTTCCAGAGATATGTTCTAAGCAAAGGCTCAATACCACTTGATATCGAGTTTGATATCCAGGTTAGTTGTGAGTTTTTTATGTGATATAACATTTATACTTTTGGTTGAACCCTTACTTAGGGATCTTTTCTTGCTCATTTTTAAAATCATGGTCTTATTTATGCGAAACTACCAACATCCCTTTTTTTTCTTCTTCTCAATGTTGCAATATGAAATACACAATCCAAACAGAATACATGTGTTGTAGGGGCTTTTATCTTAGTCATATCTATTATTTTATCTATTGTGTTAGTGATCACATGTAAACATTTCCTTCACCTGCTCTGAATATAGGTAATTCTTATCTGAATTGAAGTATTTCTGCACTATGTGATATATGAATAGGCAACTCTAAGAGTTTGTTTGCCCTAAATTTCAGGGCATGAAAGAGGGCCTGTCGTGCGAGTCGTAGTGAACATAGGGATCGATCCTGCGACCCTACTTATCGCTCACCTAGACGTCAATCATTTCTGTGCAGGTCAAAGGAACTAGCATTTCACACTATTTCATGGCCGTCTAAAGCACGACATTGAACATCAATGCCTCCTTGCTAATAAGGAGACGTGCGTTCACGGGGCACATGACATGGGTGTTCATGGGGAGGGTACCATGCCCTATTTGATAGTGACCTGCCCCAACTCATCACTACCAGGGTCATGGGTCGGCCCTATCCATTCTAGCCAATTTTAAAGTGTACCCGAATTAATTCTATGAGTAATGGCCCTAATGGGTACCCATGTGCACCCATGGAAATATCACTTATCTTAAAAGGAAAAGAATATATATTAAATAAATAACAAACAAACCCACAAAATTGATAAACATAATTTTTCTGTAAAATCCATTAATCAAATATGTTTGCATCAAATTCATTACCATATCCAGTTGTCTATATTTTGTCATATGTAGTGATATATATAGGATATCTTTCCAATAGGACATGATCCTTTCATCCCTAAGGAAGGTCGATGATCCTATGCATCCGCAATTAATCCGACAGTTGTTATTAAATGCATATTAATATTAGTATTTAATTAATAGAAAACTCATTTTGGTCAGTGTTCATTATCTAAATATCGTAGTAACCAGCTAAAATATATTCTTCATTAATCTCTCCTAGTTTGCTCAAGTATATTTCGAAACCCTTACCCATATTTGTGGAGGGTGCGTTTTGTTGAGCACGGCATCGACATGTGAGCGGAGGTGACGACGGTGGCGCATGAGCGGAGGTGACGGCGGTAACACGTGAGTGGAGTTGACGATGACGATGTGCGATCGTTGTGTTGACGACGCTTTCCTCCGTCGCATCGTTGCCGCGGTTTTTGCGTGCGCCATCGGTGATGCTGCACATGATGGCAGCGAGGGCAGTCATCGATACGGAGATGATGATCAAGTGCTTTTTGGAGCAGTCACTAGCGTCATGTGCGACCTCATCAACAAGATGGAAATGGATGGCACGTAGTTGCAAGGGGATGATGCTGCGACTCTCCGGGAAGCTCTTCACGCATGCGACAATGACAATGCATAGATTGGCGGTTGTGTGTAGCACGGTGGTGGTAGTGCACAGAGGCCATGCAACCATTATGTCTTACATATTTCATGTATATTATACAACTTTGATGTGTATTATACAATTTTGATGTGTATTATATATATTTGATGTGTATTTTTACATATCAATTGGGTGCGAATGACAATTGTAGTTTTTATATAGGGTTTTTATCAGTTGTGCCCCTCCGAGATCTCGCAATATCAGTTATGCCCCTATCTTTTTGGTAATATCAGTTGTGCCCCCAACTTCTTGCCGTTCTATCAGTTGTGCCCCTTGGGTTAGTTGCCGTCCATCCACAGTGCAAATGGATTTTAACTTTGAGGACATAAGCGGAATTAATTTTAAAAAAAGGGTTCAATGATCATTTGACACCTTCTTCCTCTTCCTCATCCTCTTCTTCTTCCTCCTCTTCCCCCATCCTCTTCCTCCTCCTCCAACCTCCTCCTCCCTCTCCGTCCGGAACTCCTCCCCCACCTCCGGCCTGTCCTCTTCCTTCGCCCCAGGCTGCCCCCTTCTCCGCCCTAGCCTCCCTCTGCCTCGACCTCCCCTCGCCCCCTGCCTCGACCTCCCCCCACCCTCTGCCGCCCCAGCGCCAACCCACGCCTGCAGCTCCTCCCCCGGCCTCGGCTTCTCCTGCTTCGCCCGCAGCCCCTCGCCTACCCCTCCCCCGGCCCGCGCCGCCCCCTCGCCTCCCCCTCCCCCGGCCCGCCCCCTCGCCTCCCCTCCCCCTGAACGCGCCACCCCCTTGCCTCCCCCTCCCCCGGCCTGCGCCGCCCCCTCGCCTCCCCCTCCCCCTGAACGCGCCACCCCCTCGCCCCACCCTCCCCCTGCCTCACCGCCCCCACGCCTCCTCCTGCCCCTACCACCCCCCACGCCCAGGTCTCCCCCTGCCAGCTGTCGTCGAGAACCTGGAGAGGAAGGGCTGAAACATGAGGGCTTTCATTATTTGTTAAGTTAAGATAAAATTTTTACTAATTGATTCATAAAAATTCATCAAAAAATACAATAAAATTCACCGTTTGATCCGTAATGAGTGATATATCCGTGAAAATGCAAAAATTTTAAAGATTCGATGGATACATGAAGGTGTCACTAAGAGAGAGAAATTATGAAGAGAAAGGAAGAAGAACAAATGGAGGAAGAAGATGAAGAAGAAGTCTGGACAATAACATCCCTCTTAACTGCACCAAGGTTTGAAAAAACCATGGCTAAGTCAACTCATTGACGGTCAATCTGACGGAAGGGTACAAGTGATAACGGAGAAAGAAGTGAGGGACACAGCTGATATTACCAAAAGGATAGGGGCATAACTGAAATTACGATATCTCAGAGGGGCACAAATGATAAAAACCCTTTTATATATCTTGTATATTTAATGTGTATTACACATTTTGGATGTGCATAGCATATTTTGGATATGTATTATACATATTTGAATGTGTATTATACATATTGAAAACATTTATTATACATTTATGTAAAAAGGAT
Organism: Ottelia alismoides; assembly: GCA_037367405.1. Lineage (NCBI taxonomy): Eukaryota > Viridiplantae > Streptophyta > Magnoliopsida > Alismatales > Hydrocharitaceae > Ottelia > Ottelia alismoides. The sequence goes on from JAZKJV010004414.1 coordinate 198,966, forward strand.
TGCATGTTTCACATAAATTATCAAAATATAAAAATAACTAATATATAGCTAATTGTATTCTACAAAGAACCGTAAAATTTTACAAATGACTGATGAATTTTGAAGGAACCACTAATTTCCACAAAAAATAATCGTTTCGAAAGGAACCACGCATTCAACAAAAATGTGAGGATACAAATATCTGTCCCACGTAATGTCGCCCAGTACAGAATTGGATATTATTTAAATAATGTATTACATAAAAAATACCAAAATTAGATCTAGCTAAATTTAATATTTTGAAACATTAAATGGTATGCATAATTAATGAAAAAGAGGATGATCAAAATACCCTTTTGAGCAAAGAAATCGATGGCCGTTAGGCTTGAATCTAATGGCTATGATCGTTGGCCTTCCTTATACATGGAAGGACTATGTTCTATTGGAAGGGCTCGCTATATATATATATATATATATATATATATATATATATATATATATATATATATATATTGGAAGGGCTCGCTATATATATATATATTAAAATGCATATGATTACGGATACGAATGTCGTTACGTTTAAGCCATCCAATATATACATTTTTAATTTTAATCCAATTTTTGTATATTTCTATTATTATCCATATCTGAGCAGAGCATCAGTTTCTTATTCATAGATTTTTTTTCATAGATTTGATACTAAAGTTTTCATATTTAGCAATTTATGTATACATATCCATATTTAAAACATATTGAAATAATATAACATCTATATTTATATTTGGTGCAATGGATATAGTGGGTAGGGTGGAGCATAGGACAAAGCTAGCCCCAACTCGACATGAACCACAAAAGCCCGAGCCCATCTCGGACTCGATATACAAATGGGCTAGATACGAGCCCTATTTCCCAAAAACATTAATTTGGTTCAGGCCCAACCTGAACCAGTGGGGACCCAGGTTGACTCGATTCGGCTCGTTTCCCTATGTCTTATATTTTGCATGTGCTCTATTTTTTGGAATATACTTTTAAAGAAAATGACAAGGTGGATGTATGGTCATCCACGTAATGATCGGATTCAGAATGATATGATCAGAAGGAAAGTTGATTTATCTCTGATATAGGATAAGATGAGAGAACTTCTTAAAGATGGTTTAACCATTTGCAAAGGAGGTCGGTTGATGCACTAGTTAAAAGATGCATGTTTTGGGATGTTGAGCCGGCTAAGAGAGGACAAGGAAGCCCGAGAAGTGTTGGAATGGGACTTTCTGAAGGGATCTTAGTTTTCTTTGATCTAAGATCATGAATGACCCAACATATATCTGAATAATGGAGGCAAAGAATCAATGTAGCCGACCCTACTTATTGTAGGAAAATGCTTTTTTGTTGTTTTAAAGAGTTCCTAATTGTTGTAATGTTTGGATTGGATGATCGAATATTGTTATAATATAACATAGTTCATTATAGTGATTTTAGTAATAAGATTGCAAATTCAACCTATTCTAGATTTAATTGACGAATTCCAAATTAATGATTTATCATATCTAATCAGTGTTGCAGAAGACGGTATTCGGTATTCAGTCGGAGGGGTCACTGAATAGAGAATAATCGGTATTCGGGCCACTATTCGGAATCATTCGGTTTTGTATTTTATTAATTATTTTAATATATATATGTAATATTCAAGGAAATAGTCTTCTATATTTACATTAATATATATTCATTCCATCCATGATTATGCTTAAGTTTTTATTAAAAGAGATGTTTTAATTTCAATTTTATGAGATAAGAGTTAATGAACTATGTAATCTAAATAAATTATGACAACAAAGAAATTTAAGAACCAAATGTTAGCAACATTATACATGCTAGAATGTTCAAAAGCACAAAAGCACAAATATAGTATGTTTAACATAATACATCAAACATCACAAAATAACATAACATGCTAAATGTAAAAACAAGTGCTACTAATCATCATCATCATCCAAAGGAACATCATCATCTTCTTCTTCATCATCTTCATCATCTATCTCTTCTTCAAAAATGAATTCTTCATCTTCCTCAGGTATCGGCATTGCACTTGAGCTTTGAACCAGAAGCTCCTCCTCTATTGCTTCTTCGTGGTTGTAAGATATCTTCAGCACCAGATGCATGGGCAACTGCGCCCCATGTTAAACCTGAACCAGGATAAACCTCATCATCTTCAACTTGCTCCCCACCAATCCATTCATTCATGTGAGTGCGATCTTTTGAAGAAATTGGGTCCCGTGATTGGTCTTGTCGACGTTCCTTGAGATTAGCATTAAATCGCACATAAACAAGATCATTTAGCCTCTTAGCGTCCAGCTTGTTCCTTTTCTTTGTATGAATATGAAAAATAACGTTGCATACCAATTGAATGTATATATAATCCTACACTTCAAATAAATAGGTCGATAGATATATTACCGACTCAAATGTACTCCAGTTTCGCTCGCATCCTGAGGATGAGGAAGTCAAACTCAGAATCTTGACAGCCATAGCTTGCAAATGGGGTGTTTCAGTCCCATGAATAGACCACCAGCTAGCTGTTCAAGCATGTGAAGTTTAAAAACCCTATATATGACTGATTCTATTCAAGTAATACATTATGCTAACAAATATAATACCTGGGTCAGAATGTCCATCATTTACCATCCTTTGTCTCACTGCCAGTGGCTTACCAAACAATCCTTGAGCTAGTTTATATACAGTTAACTCCTTTCTCGTGATGATGTCTTGAACATCCAAACCTGGATAAAACTTTTCCATGCAATTTATAAATCCATTCTTCACAACAACATTTGTATTGAACATGCTACAATCATTGTAGAAGAAGTACGGGTTCAAGAAATATGCAGTGAGGTGGAATGGGGTATCAAGCCTTCCTTTTATTTTAGAGACAATTGCATCAACAAATGGTTTATAAGATGACTCCAAACCTGTAAAAGATGACATTATCTCTTGTTTAGCTTGTTCTAGGCCGTCATATACAAAGCCCATGGATGGCTTGCGATCTGCATCAACAACACGTAGGAAATGAACCAATGGTGTAAACACTTTAATTGCAAGTGTAATTTGGTTCCAAAATGTCGGGCTCAAGACTATTGATGATACCTCCTGCCCTTTTCTTGTCCTTGACCATTTCAAAGCTCTCCATTCATCTGAAGAGAACTTCAACCACAATTTGTCTTTTTTTTTCAAAATGTTTTCCAAAGTTATAAATGTTGTTGCAAATCTAGTTTTCCCAGGTCTTGCAATGTCTCTCTTCTTTGTGAACATCCACATCAAGCTTAAAGTTTTTGTATGACCAATATATAAAAGCTGTGAGTGTCCTTGCCTTTGTAATTGCACTTTTGATCCTCGGTTCTTTGCTAATTTCTTCCAATGCAAGATCAATAGAATGAGCAGCACATGATGTCCACCATATATGTGGATACTTTGTTTGCAACAATCTTCCTGCTGCTACATTTGCGGAAGCATTATCAGCAACAACTTGTACAACGTAATCGACCCCAACTTCTTTGATACATTGATCAACTGATTGGAAGATATACTCCGCAGTATGTGCATCTTCTGATGCGTCCATGGATTTAAAAATGAAGTCCCAAGAGAACAGTTGACACAAAAATTCATGAGACTTATTCCACGAATGTCTGTCCATGCATCAGTCATTATCGAACAACCTGTTGATTTCCACATCTCTCGGTGGCAATTCAACTCATCCGAGACTCTTTTCGCCGCCTTCTTCAAATATGGACCTCTTATTTCATGCCTCGTGGGAGTTTTAAGGTTAGGACCGTATTGCCCAACTGCCTCGAGCAACTGCCAAAATGATTTAATTGTTAGTGCATGAAATGGAATCGATGCCATATATGCCCAATCACATATGTAAGAGATGACTCTTTCTCGATGATCCTTAGCAAATGCGTCTTTAATTGTCATTTGGCGCGTGGGTCCATGGCTTCCCATGTCCTCACCAACTGATTCAGATAATCGAGGTCGTTTATCTTTTGCTCCTAATCCAACATCACTCATGATGTCTACTTCTCTTCGGATATCATCAATTTCTTTTGCTTTTTGTACCTTCTTCATCATCATCAGTTCATCTAAGTATGCAGACATCTGCTTCTTTGTTTCTTCATCAACTTTTGGACATGGAGCGATATTCCCCTTCTCTGTGCAAGGTGTTGCTTAAATCTGAATATTCCTCCCTTCAACACCTTCTTGCCGAGTCTACAAACAACAATATTTGCATCTGACGGTTTTTGAAGATAACCGAATTGCCAAGTGGGATCATTCGATCTGGTGGCGTATAAAATGTTGTGTCACTATCGGACCCAATATTAGAACGTACATCCATTTCTACAATTCACAAATAAAAAAATCAATTATTAACAAATAACAAGTATGCACCAAGCTACAACCTGCAAAAAGATGTCAACGTATTGAACAATCCAAGTTATCTTTTCCTTTCAAAGAAATATATTGACCAATTTTTCCAAGTCCAAAATCTGAAATTAGAAACATGGTCCAAAAAATAACTTCAAGCAAACATGGTATAACGTAGTAGAAAAAGGGCTACATCTAAAATATGAAATATATTGACCAATTATTTATTTGATGCAAAAATAATATCTAATTCAATAAAACCATTAAACTGACAATAAGATATATACATATAAAATAGCTAATGAAAAAAATCTATTAAGACGTATAAAATAACTTCTGAAATAAAAATAAAACATTTACCACCGACGAGTAGAGGATGACTGGCGCAACTCGTTGGAGGCCGATCAGGGGATGAACGGCGATGGCGTTCGTAAGGAGTTGTCGTCGAAGCTTCTTGAAGCTCCGAGCTTGGACGCAACCCGCGAGATCTCCAGCACTGCAGGCTTTCATTTTGGACTTTCGTATTTCGCAGGACGGCATGATGTGGGTTAGGGCATACGATGTTTTTACCCTGAACAGTAGGGTTTGGGCATATTTAGGTTTGGGTTTCAGATGCGGGTCGGATCCATAAACGGATCTGACCGACGATCCCTGAAAGCCCAGTCGTCCGATTATGCGCCCGACTATCCTGATTAGTCGGACCGCGTAGTCGGTTTACCGAATAATGGCCGAATAAGGGCTATTCTAATCGGTGTACCCCTCACACCGCATATTCGGTCCGACTAGTCGGTCTAGTCGGCCGAATATTGCAACACTGTATCTAATCTTATCAAACTATTTTACTGGATTGTGATCTTTTGAGATTTTTAAATTACATATTTGGAAGTGTTTTACCCTCGTTTCCAAGATGTGGTATAGAATAACTTTTGACATATTTTAATCCGAATTAACCACTTATATCGTGATAATTTATTTGCCAATTAGTTACCTATAATGATTTAATACTAAAGTTCAAAATTTGTTTAAATCAACTCGCTTGAATTCGTTACGATACAATTGATGGTTAGGTTTCAAAAGACCAAGTCTTATAAAGAAGCCTGAACAGATACCACATCTGTTGGGAAAAAAATAAAAAAGATGATTATTTCTGATAACCCTAGGCTCTCTTATATAGAGGAGAGATCTATGGGTAACTTACATATGATGGATACAAAGAAATAAAATAAAGAAAGAGTACATAGAGAATATAGAAATATCTCTACACTCCCCTCAAGATGAAGCATAGATGTCGATCATGCTTAGCTTGGACGAACACTTCTGAAATGATCATCTGAGCAATGCCTTGGTAAAGATATCTGATGTTTGCTCTCCTGAGCTTACATGGGAGGTAGAAATCAAGCCTTTCTGAATCATATCTCTAGTATAATGGCAATCTACCTCAATATGCTTCGTTTTTTCATGGAGGGCAGGATTGTTTGCAATGAATAGGGCAACCTAATTATCACATTGTAATTGCATGGGTAGAGCTATATTTATATGCAAAAATGCTAGCACTGCTCGAGCCCACATCATTTCTGTACTAGCTTGTGCCATAGCCCTATACTTAGATTCATCACTTGATCTAGCCACCACCATTTATTCCTTGCTTTTCCACGAAACAAGAGAACTGCCAACAAATACTGCAAAGCCCGAAGTAGATTTCCTATCCTTAGGACATCCTGCATAGTTGTTGGAGTATTTGTTTATATGTATCACTTATGTGAGGGGTGATGGGTACCACATCCAAGTCTTTAGTCCCACATCTACGAGCTAGGAGATGTGGAGACTCGGTGGATATATAGACCCCCACACCCCTTGTATTCATATGAAAAAGCATTAGACTATCAGCCCTCTAAGGCGTTCTCCCGTGGTTTCATCCCACTCCTTCGGGAGTAGGATTCCACGTAAAAAGCTCTTGCTCTTCTTGTTTCATATTTCTTGATTTAGTGCTCTGTTTATCAAATCGCTTCCGCATTCCTATTTTCTAACATGGTATCAGAGCGGGTTGTTCTTGGTCGATTTTGAAGTTCGAAGATTTTTTATTGTTCCAAGTTCATGTTTTTTTGGGTTTTCTAGAACCCTAGTTTTCAGATCCAGATCTTGCGGTTTGTACGATCTTGCAACTTCATCTCAGGCCTACAGATTTGGGTGAGGGTTCATTCTGGAACCCCAAGTCACGCAAGCAGCACACCCTCCTTTGAAGGGCTTCCAACCACGGTTTCCAGCGCAAGATATGTTCGCGATTTGTTCAAGATTAGATATTCATTTTTCTAAGGTTTTCCTGGAAACTCTAAAGCTGCACGAAGTTCCATGTGGGTGAGCAAAGTCCTCCAGGTTTCCGCCTCCTAGCTGTAGCGCGAAGCGGTGAAGCACCGCTCTTGCGCGAGTTATCCCCGGGCGTACTATCATCAACACCTCCTGCACATCCATCTTCCACAGACCGCGACATACTCAAGATTGCAACAACATCACACAGGCTCCAGACGTACACAGGCATCTCCGCCCCTCGTCGCAGCATGCGCAGGCGGCCACGAATGACAACAACAACCCAGGCAGCGCGGATGCATCTCTGCCCCTCCTAGCGCGAGCAAGCTCCCAACGGTGTCGCCTAATCAAGAGGCCCCCCCTCCCGTCTAGATCTCCCTCGTGGGTGATGGTTCTCCCTCTAGGCATGCTCTCCCTCGAGCGCGATGCCCCCTGACGGAGCCCCGCATCTCGTCCAAGGTGAGCAGGATAAGGCGACGGCCCTCTAGCGCCTCCCTCCACCTCCTTGCGCGCCCGATCGTGCTTGTCCAACTCCATCACATACTATTTCAACCCTAGGGGGGCGACGTCATTCAAAGGGAGTTTCCCATAGTCGGATCCCTACGGGAGGGGGTGATTGGTTTATTAAAAAAATAATATATTTGCTGCTCCTGAAAGATAGAAGGCCAACGTAACAAAAGAGGAGTTTGGGTCAAATGAGCCCAATTGTGCCCTGTTTTATAAAAAAAGGGAGGCTGCAATGTGTTGGGCCCTTTTTAGGTCGAGATTTTGTCAAAAAATGCAAATTTTTGAAAAGGCGCGTATAATTCAAAAGCTGTACGCATATTTCCAAAAAAAAGGAAGAGAGAGAAAAACCGTAAAAAATTGTGACGACTTATTGAAAAAAATGCAAAAAAGAGAAATAAAAAAAGTTGTTTGAACGGCTTAAAAAATGATGATGAATGATAAGCCGAAAATATGTGAACGGCTTATTTGAGAAAATTTGTGATGGGTATTTTAAAAAATGATAATGTATGAATAGCAGAAATGAAATTTTTTTAAACCGAAAAAAATGTGTGATCAGATTATTGGTTTTTATTTTCCCATTTTATTGTCTTCTTCCAATGTAGTCGATGTCATGTATTCCGAATAGTATGGGAGAAAGGGGAAGTATTATTTAGAGTCATAGGTCTATTGCTGCAGTTCTAGATTCAGATTCCAGACCAACCAGTTTCCAGACTCTACAGTTCCGATGTTGAGATTCAACGATTGATTCCGAGTCCTTAGTTTCAGACACGCACGTGTATCCGGTCTTTTCAGATATGCACATGTATGCCATCGTTTGTCGTGGTCCCCATCATTCTTGTTGTTTCGTCCAGGATTTTCATGTGATCCATAGGGACTCCATACTAGACTACCATTCCATATGCCATATTGGCTAGGGTTTTCGTGTGGTATAGGGACTGCATAGTAGAGTACCATTCTCTTTGCCAGATGGGAGAGACCCAGTTCTCCGATGAGGAGACTTCTTCAGACTCCATTCTTCAGTGACCATGGACTCCAATAAGGATTGCATTCTATGGCTTTTTAGTTCGGTCCTTTCAGAGATGGAGCAATTGTCCATATGCTGTAGCAGACCAGAGTTATCCAGGTGGAGACTCATCCAGTTTCAGTAATTCTGACAAGCGCAGTACAGAGCACATGCTTTCCGACGAGGAGATTCTGTTGACACACTCCATCCCGATCGTCCTCCTCCTCACCTGCACGGTATAAGAAGTAACGTCCTCGACAACAGCCGATCGTTGTGCGTGTTGAGTTGATATTGTCCATAGTATCTTGTAACATGAGTTAAGATTTCTTTTTGTTTGTCCAAGCTGAGTATTGCATGCTCCAGCTTAAGGGGGAGTGTTGGAATATTTGTTTATATGTGTCACTTATGTTGACAGATGGGTAAATGGATCCCTCCAGGATACATTTACCACATTCAAGTCTTTAGTCCCACATCTCCCAGTTAGGAAATGTGGAGACTCATTGGAGGCTATATATAGACCCACACACCCCTTGTATTCAGATGAGAAAAGCAATAAATTATTAGCCTTTTGAGGCGTTCTCTTGTGGTTTCATCCCGTACCTTAGGGAGTAGGGTTCCACGTAAAAATCTCTTGTTCTTCATGTTTCATATATCTTGATTTAGTGCTCTGTTTATCAAATTGCTTCTGCTTTCCTATTTTCTAACAATAATCTACATCAGCACATGCAGAAATAGAGAGTTGCTCCTTTCCAGAATAGTAATACATCACTTGGAGAAGATTTTAAATATCTCAATATCATGTGTATAACATCCATATATACCTGTTGAGGCTGCTCCATGAACTGGCTCACCCGATTCACTACAAAAGAGATATCTGGCCTAGTAATAGTAACATATAAGAGCTTCCCCACCATCTCTCTATATCTTCTCTTATTAACCTCATATGTATCATCATCATATAACTTCATGCTAGGATCCATAGGAATAGTAGATTGTCGACACCCAATCATGCACGTCTCAACATGCATGTTTGTAACATACTTCCTTTGGGTCATCACCAGACCTTGCACATTCCTAGCAAAATTTAACCCTAAGAAGTACCTTAGGGTACCCAGATCCTTAGTAACAAACTGACAGCCTAATAATTTTTTTGCCATCTTTATCCCCTGCACATCATCTCTTGTAACAAGTATATCATCAACATAAACTATGATAACAACATCACCTCTAGGTGTCCTCTGCACAAACAATGAATGGTTTGCATTTGACCTCTTGAACCCCTGCCTTTCAATCGGATCCAAGAGCTTTTGAAACCATGCCCTTGGACTTTGCTCAAGGCCATGTATCGCCTTATGGAGTCTTCAAACCTGCTGACACCCCCCTCAGCAGCAACCCCGGAGGTTGCTGCATGTACACTTCCTCCTGTAGATCTCTATACAAAAATGCATTTTTAACATCTAGCTGAAACAAAGGCCAATCACATACTACTGCAATTGAAAGAAGGATACGTAAAGTCGAGTAACGTGCACTTGGAGAGAACGTGTCCATATAATCCACACCGTAGGTCTGAGTAAATTCGCGTGCCACCAATCTTGCCTTGTAACGATCAAGGCTCCCATCCGCATGATGTTTAACAGTAAACACCCACTTGCAACTGATAACAGAGGCCCCGGGAGGAGCAGGCACCAAACTCCAGGTACCACGTGATCGCAAAGCATCCATCTCTTCCTCCATAGCTAAACGCCATCGACTATCCTTCAAGGCCTCGTGATAATTTCACGGAATCTCCACGATGGATAGAGCAACTGCAAATCTCTGAAATTCCCGTCAGACGACGAAAGGAAACCTGGGAAGCAAGGGATATGAAGTACAGGTGCGCTTTTGCTTCCGAAATGCTATGAGCATATCCATGTAGTTAGGGGCCTCCTCCATTCGTGTGCTACTCTCCTGCAATGATCCCTGCACATATATATCTCCAGACCCATCGTCAGAAATCATATTATTAGAACAAACCTGGGAAGTGCTGGATGACTAGCGATGACCATGAGCAGATGCAGGCCGACGGGTATAGAGTTTTGGTAATGGTGGAACAATGGGTACCTGTGACATGATAGAAGGAGGAGGTGGTGGTGGTGCGTGCACAAGTATAGGAGATGACGAATGCATAGGAGGTGGCATGTAAACCTCACATCAGAGTTTGATGAAGCCAACCTGTCACTTGTAGGAGAGAAATGCATCACAGACTCAAAAAAGGTGACATCAACACTGATATAATACTTATTGCGCAACGGATCATAACACGGGTATCCCTTCTGGGTCCTTGAGTACTCAACAAACACACATTTGACAGCCCTAGGAGAGATTGTCAAGACTTGGAGCCAACTGGTGGAAGAATGTAATAGATCCAAAGACAGGAGGGCATACGATTTACCAGATAACATACTGTAAGAACATCTGCCCAAAATGAATGTGGGGCACGACTCTGAATGAGAAGCGTCCGAGTGATATCAAGTAAATGGCGATGCTTCTCTCTGCAACACCATTCTGCTGAGAAGTGTAAGCACACATCGTTTGATGAATAATACCATGGGATGAAAAGAAATGTGATAGAGCACGGGTACAGAATTCCAAAGCATTATCAGTTCTCACAAATTTCACAGAAGAAGAGAAAACATTCTCACTTCATTGATAAAAGTTTTGATCACATCCACTGCTTCAGATTTAATTTTCAATAAAAAGACCCGTAACAGACGAGAGAAATCATCATCAACAACAAGATAAAACATGTGTACCTAATGATCAGGAACACGACTCGAACCCCTAATGTCAACACGAAATAATTCAAAAAGGGAGCTACTGCTCTGACTTTGACGACTAGAAAAAATATCGGTGATGCTTCCTCAACTGACACACCTCGCACTGGAAGGAAGACACTAGTAAAATCTGCGACGAAATGTGACACATCTTCTGGACAGGGAAGTGATCAAACCATAGGTGCCAAGTAAAGGGAGAGACTGATCCTATTGAATGGGAATATAGACACCTACATAGGAAGTCCGGACCGGGCGATACAAGCCTCCTTGCTCACGACCACAACCAATCACTTTGCCTGTAAGAATGTCCTGAAAAACAAGAGACGATGGGTCAAAGATAGCTCGACAATGCAAATCCTTCGTAGAGAAATCAAGAGCTTGTAACACATTCCAAAGACGTATCGAAGGTGTCAAAGTAATCTCCCCCTCTCTGGTGATCGGGGAATGAGTCCCATCGACTATTACCACAGTTCTCCTGGTGGAACCTGTCTATATTCTGTAAGTTGTTCCCTGTCCACGCATAGATGATGCGTCGCCCCAGAGTCCATAATCCACTCAGTAATCTCATAGCCATGACATGATATAAAAGCATAATTACTATCCGAGGTACTAGCATAATGACATGATGTATTGGCTGAAGTAGAGGCTGCTGCATCTGAGTGGCCTCCTGGAGATGGTAAAGAAGCAGGAGGCATAATATCCCGTAGTCTAGCCACAAGGTCATCAAATCTCTGTTCTGAAGTAGGAGCAGTTGGAGACTCGACCTGTTCCGCTACACGAGCTGATGCCGGAAAGCCATGCTTGGAGTAGCACGCATCCTCTGAATGGCCTGTACAATGACAGTAAGTGCAGGGCCGACGAATGCGACCTTTACCACGAGGTCCACGTCCACGAAAGAAGATGAGCCTCCTCTGCCTCGGGAGGCTACTATTGCCGAAGAAGTCTGGATAGTGGTAGTGGATGGAACAGTAATCCTGCTAAGCCTGCGAAAAGCTTCCTCCATAGGAGGAATAGTAACATCCGCTAGAATCTGAGTGGGCAGCATCATATTCAGGATCGATGGCAACTATGAATACACCGACCATGGTAGCATTCCTATATGTCTTCTAATGCTCTGGAGTGGCCGTGAGAGGCGTGAAGCTGTGCAGCTTCTCAAACATCCCGCGTAAGGATGTATACAGTGAATGAAGAGGCCGTACGTTCTGCTTGATAGTAAATATATCATGTCGGAGTTGGAGGATCTTGGTCTCGTTCCTCACCTGAGAATAGGTTGTTGCGAGGATTTCCCACATTGCCTTAGCAACGGGCTGATGTAACACATCATTGGCGATCCCTATCGTCAGTATACTGGAAAGTCAAACTTTGGCGTATGCATCATCTGCCTCCCACGAGGCATTAACCCCAGTTTTCTCCATCGGCGCATCGGTAAGAATGTGTTTCTCACCGTTAGACTTCATAAGGCTCATGAACTGCATAACCCAGAGCTCATAGTTTATACCATCCATCTTGACAATAGGCGTTGGACCTCGGAAAGCTCCTGTGGCGGGTACATCGACTTTGTTTTCTGACATATTGTCGGAAGATGATTACTGGGGTTATGTAGACCAATGAATGAATGTGTATACAAACATGCGTGGATTTGAATGCATATGTAGACTTATGCACTCAAATCCATTAACCCAATCGAAGGCATGCGACAGAGCGAAAGAGAGGCAGCCGAAAGCTACGAAGGCCGGCGGCCAAGGAGATACGACAACGTCTGTGACGTTGGGCCTGGGCGGTGCTGCAGAGGTGGCGATAGGGGTTGGGGTCGGCGAAGACTGGCTGCTGCACGGATGGGCGGCGACGACGACAACCTTGGAGAGAAAAAGGGCCGACATGTGGGGTAGGGTTAGGGTACTGAGCGTCGGTCTGGGACCGTGGTTTTGATACCATGTTGGGAAAAATAAAAAAGATGATTATTTCTGATAACCCTAGGCTTTCTTATATACAGGAGAGACCTATGGGTAAATTACATAAGATGGATACAAAGAAATAAAATAAAGAATATACGAAGAACATAGAAATATCTCTACAACAACAAATAGATCTATTATGTACTTTTAGGACGGACTAAGCCTGGCCAGAATACAAGCTTAAACCCACGGGCCTTGGGTTGGGCCTGGGTCATCAATTTGTCAAAAAAACACGGGCCTCGACCTGGCTCATGGCTCAAGAAAAAATGACGAGCATGGGTCGAGCTTTTTCGAGTTGGTTGGGTTGAGCCCGATGCTCCATCCTAGTATTGAAAGCTTTCAACAAGATACCCGCCGAGTATCCGTTTTTTTTCCAGATGGTATTTTTGAATGGGTCATGGTATTGTGGGTAACCGAGCCAGTACTTTCCAACGGGTCTTCGGGAGTTTTAGGGTCAAAATCCACATGTTAGACTGGGTATTCGTTGACCCGGATATTTTGAACACCCATAGCTCTGATACTCCGGCTATTAAAAATTCATTTCTTGTCTAGGCGGTTGCCTCCCTCAAAGAATCCATGTAGCCGGCCCTACTTAATATGGGAAAAGGCTTAGTTGTTGTGTCTAACTGGTTGCCTCCCTCTTCAAGCAACGGCCATTGGGCATAATCTTCTCTTCATTCATAGGTCCATGGCATCGTCATCATGCATAGGTCCATCACATAATCTTCTGTTCATTCCCAGTGTGTGAAGGAACGTGTTTGCAGAATGAACACAATTGCCGTGTCAGAGCACCAATTTGCAATGTCATAAAAGTAGCCAATTTGTGGCACTAGCACTGCACATGCTTGCAGTGCCCTAGCTTGCTTCCAATTGCATGGTTTAAGATCTTTAAACACCAGAATTGATGATGATACTTGAGCATAAAGTTTGTGATGTTTAATGTTTCCTTTGTGTTGTATTTCTACTTGATTGGGGTTTCATTCCCCTCTGTGGGATCTGGTGTCCCCTTCCATGTTCCTCGCTCAGCCCACAAAAAATCTTGTCACTTCCTCCCTTCTCTCCAAACCCTTGCCTGCATCAATATGTCATCGAAAGAAAAACCTGTTATGCCTTTGATTGCATATTTGAAAAGGATGTGCAATACCTTCCATAAGGACCTTATATATTTAATAACGGCAGAAGAATTTTGCAGGAAATTTTGGAAGTACTTGGAATGCTCTTTTAGAGAGTAGAACCGTAGAGATCTTCGACTTATTCTTGAAATTTCATTTCTCAAACGAAGAATACGAAGAAAAGGTGTGCATGCATATCGGAATAAAAAGAAGCTGCTATATGGAGTGAAGTAATCTGAGAAATGCGGGGTTTTCTGCTGTGGGATGTTGTCTGTACATTATATGTGAAGCTAAGAGACTATTATATAACTATTATTCTTATTGTTTTCGGTGTGTGACGATGATATTCTTCTTGTTGGGAGTGGCATTAAGGAGAACTAGAAACTTAGGATGGAGCACTTTCTTTCAAAATAAAAAAAGGAAAAAAATACATTTTTTAAGATGAAGTAACTGTTTAAAATGTTTTCTGGTTTAGAAATTTCTAGACCAAGACGATTTTTGAGGAGAGTTTCATAGCAAGCATAATTGAAGGGAAATGATGAGCATGATGATGAGTTGATTGTTTAGTCGACTCCATAGACTCGTGCACATGTATTGTAAGTGTTGACCACATCTTTTTTTATAACCTCAGATGTGAATCGAGGCACATGTTTCGTCTTCCCATTGATGGACTTGATAGGGATTGCACATCAATGATAATTGATCTACTATGAGATGGGGTATTGTTTTCTTGTAGATCGGAATCTTGTTGTAACGTTCGAGACCTCAACTTGAGCTGTTATCTAGGACAACTTGCCCTCATGACTTGTTGGACCCGGGATCCAAGTGGGCCCGTTTAATCATTGCCAAAATGCATATAACCCACTATTGCACTTTGTGATTTCACACACCCACACACGCATGCACCCTCTCCCACACCCACCCACGTGCGCTCTCACACACATTCTTAAACCCAAGTTGATCAGTAGTAGCACTCACTAATAACAAACTATCACACTGTGATTTATAGATGTGAGACCATGTTCGGGGTGTTACACTTGTGATGTGTGGCCATAAGCAAACAATATGTGCGTTTGGAAGGGTTTGGCAGTTCTATTGCCTGGGATATAGCTCCTCGTTTAAGCCTTGGATAGTTGTGAAATCTTTTCTTCTCATTGTGATGATTGACAGGTGATGAAAATATCAGCAGAAAGAGTTCCTTAAACTTACCTCCGTGAGTCGGGATTCACACAGAGTTGGCTAAATGATGATATTATACTACTACTTTATGGAAAGGGAAAAAGGAGTATGCTCCCTGGATGTAGCTAACTTACATGATACTACCCTTTTTCCCCCGTATTTTTTTTATTTTTCTGAAATGAAACCTATTGGAATTTAGATCACAATATATCACTATAGTATCATTAAAAATTCGACTTAATTCGAGACTTCTATCCTCTCCATCAAGACTGTCAAATGTTAACGGTCTCAGTATTGCTGAATATGACCCCCTTCAGATGGAAGGCATAGGAGTCTCTGTTTCTGACGAAATTGGAATGACATGTTAGGGGGATGTAGTGATGAATATACATATTTTCATTTTCCAAAAAAATAAAAAATAGGGGGAAATGGAGGTGGGAGTAGCCAATTGGCTACACCCAGGGGGGAAGCCACATTTAATCATTTGATGATGTAGAAAGTCCTTTCAATGAGGTACCTTTTGACAAGTTGATATATGAGTTTTATCTTTTTGAACATATTTTATCTTTTTGATGATATATGAGTTTGAAGTCCTGGTAGTAGGATGTGATAGATTAGTAACATTGCTTTGTTTCAGAAGAAATTTTAAAGTGGGATATATGATAGGTTTCTAGATCTTTATGTACCTGTAAGAATTTTTGTAGGTATAACCTTTTTTTCACATGAAATGTGCAGTCTGCAGTGTGCTTGACTGCTTGTTTTTTACATTT
>JAZKJV010004414.1:220000-239344 GCA_037367405.1 Ottelia alismoides
TGTTCATATTAACATAATTATTTTATCTATTCAATTGTCTAGTACATATACAGAAGTACTAAATAAATATAACTTCAATAACAATCATAATACGTTCAGTAATATGCATATTTGTAATCGGTAATTACTGTATGAACATTAGTAATTGACGTAATCAACAATTATAATTAGTAATTTACCTTTTCTAATCTGTACGTGGAATGATCATTCCATAAATAGACTGTATGCCGGCAATAATTTAAATGTGTTTTTTATCTTACTAAAACCGACCACATATTTTTAAGAAAATGATTTAACTCGAATTCTTATTATGTTAATAATGCAAAACACATTGTTATTTCCAAAACCACCCCCTACCAAATAGAACCAACATATACATGTGGCGAGCCCACGTTTGGTGCTCACCACAGCCCAAATGGGCACAGGGCTCACTGGATAAGCCATCTCTCTCTCTCTCTCTCTCTCTCTCTCTCTATATATATATATATATATATATATATATGGGGTTGGGGAAGCTGCACCACGAGGTGGAGCTAACTAGCTGCACCCAGCTATTTTTTTCATTGTTCTTTTGTGTTTTTGAAATGAAATATAGGGGGGTTTAAATCACCATATATCATCACGATATCATGCACATTTCAACTAAGTTTGATACTTCTATCATCTCCATCAAGACTATCACATTTTAACGGTCTCAGAATTATTGAAATTGACCCTATCTAGATGGGCATGTTAGGAATGTTTGTTTTGCATGAAATTTGAAACACATATTCCACTCAATAAACTAAGTAATCCCCATAAGTTTTCTTCAAAAAATAAAAAACCAATAAGAAAAATAGTCAGGTGTAGCTAGTTGGTTGCACCACCCGGTGTAGCTTCCATTTTCCTCCATATATATATATATATATATAAGGAAAGGGAAGCTGCTCCAAATATAACTATAGCATTGACTCGTTTTCTCCATCGAGAGAGGAGGCAGTGATTTTGGGACTCCAGCGAGAGCCTCAAAGCTCTGTTGCAGTGCTGCTCTGCTGCCGGTGCTCGAGGTAGATGGTTGAAGGGTCTGCGAAGGTCCAGGAGCTGCGAAGAAGATGCAAGGGATTCTAGAACTCCACCTCGATGCAAGCTACTCAGAGAAGAAACGGCTGAACGGAGCCATCTCCAAATATCCAACCAAGGAGCCCATTATCCTGTAGCATTAGTGCAACCAAAAGAGAAGCACCTACGACTTATTTGAATGGTAATGTGAAGAGAAATGGAGGGCTTTACAAAGGTGAAAGATTGAGCCCTAACAGGTTCTCAAAGTCTAAGACACTCGAGAATGAATCGATGTAGACATAGAGATGTAGAAGGAATTCAGTACAAGGAAAGAATGTGTGATTGATGGAGGAATTGCGATGAAATCAAAGTGATCAAATCACTATATAGTCCGTCAATGGATTAAGAAATTAGACAAACAGTGAATGAAAATAAGATAAAATGAAAAACATACTTGAAAGATGGAGTTCGAATCGATGGATTTGAAGAATGCGCAAGCCTTAGACGGGGCTTCTTGCTCCATGTCTTAGCTCGAAGGTTTCCAGCCAAAAAATTGAGCTCGGTCAGCTTCTGAAGTGGCTAAAACACGACCAATTTTGTAGAGTATCTTTCCAGACTTGTACGTTTGTCATCACACTCAAAATCGCCCTCCCACAGTCACTGGAGGAGGGTGAGGCTAGGTTACAGGTCTCAGAGTGGTGGATGATCGTTAACGATGGCCGGAGGTAGGGTTTTGAGGAGGGAATCGGTGACAAACAATTGACGATGGTGGTTTCAACCGGTTGGCTATGCATGGAGGTTAGAAAGATCTGGAGGTTAGTATTAGGGCGAAGAAGGTGGTTGCTTTGCAAAGGGGTTGCTGGTGTTTTGAGGGAAGAGGTTGGATATTGAGGTTGTTGTAATTGGGTGAAGATGCTACGGTGTGAAACGTTGCGTCATTTGGAGAAGGTATGGCATAGGTTGAAGGTGACCCATGCATTGTTGGATCAAGATCCAATGATCCTGATGGAAGGCGATCAGTGCGATGAGAGGCGGCTACATGGGCGACCGTGGAGACGCTACATGTCCCAATAGAAACTTAGAGAAATAAAAAATTACAAAATAAATCAAAAAGAAATAGAAGGAAAAATAATTAGTAAAAACTCAAAATATGAAAGTTGTATATATCAATGAAATCTAAAACTTTTATGTAGAAGTCAAATAGATCAAAGGTTAATTGTACATAGATAAAAATTAAATACAAGTTTAAATAATATAAAACATTTTTCTTTTATTTATCTTTTATCCTTTTTGTTTTTTTGTTAATTTATTTTTTTACAATATTATACTAATTTTTTTTATTTTTAGTAAGAAATAAATACATAAAATAATAGCACAATAATCGGGTTATTTAATATATATATTAATTAAGGTCAATTATTTACAACACACAATTTATTAATTTATGTTAATTGTCAATGAATCTTATTGATTTAATTAATAAAGAGAGATAATATTGGTAATTAAAGATGATAAATATGGGATTCATGAGTGCGGAGGGTGCTGATCAATGCCTAGTACCCAACTACGGTGATCGAGGTCAAAGGAGATGATGGCTATCGAACGACTGGCTGTTGCTCGATGGTGGAGGATTGTTTCTGGTCGAAGCTTATGTACTTAGAACTCCAAGAAACATACACTTAGAGGTGAATATATAGCACGTACGAGGGGTGTGGTTCCTCTGTTGTAGATGGAGGAGGAGGGACTGGAACTTGCAAATGAAGGGCACAAAAAAATTGGCTACAGCGAGGGAGATGGGTGTAGAGGTCCCGATTGTCATGAAGAAGGTGGAGGATTATAATGGTTTCGAGATTATGCGCAACTCGAAGAGGATCATAATGGGGAGGTATGACAGAGAAGAGGGGTGATCAATTGAGAAAGACAATTTAACTGGGGGTTGCGGATTAGAATGAAGAGTATTGGGTGGAAGAGAAGAGCACTAGCGAAGGATAAAAAAACAAGGAAATGAAAGAAAGAACGAGAAGAAGGATTCGAGAAGAAGAGATACTATTTGAAGCGAGTGAGAGGTGTGCCTGGGAATTTGGCTAGTGGTTGGGGCTCCTGCCCATCTTTACTTGACGCAGTGGTGATGTGGAGATCGAGCAGCTCGTAGGGGCGGTTGTGGTAGGAGGTGGACCTCTTGGATCTCGTTTGGAAAGAGAGAGGTCATCGCTCGACCACGAATGCTTCATTTATCACCTGAGATACTGATGGGAGCTCTCTCTCTCTCTCTCTTTCAGATAATGGTGAGTAGATCAGAATTTCGAGGAAGATGGGTTTATATGGGTCATTAAGGCTTCACGAAGAAGAAGGGGAGGTGGGAGATGCAGAGCGAGAGGGGGAGCTAGACAATAAGTTGAGGGAGAGCTGGAAGAGAGAGAGACTATTGGGGCTTCATCGGAAGAAGAGGCATAGGGCAGAGTCGCTCCTTAGCCAAGAATATCAGGCAAGGAAGAAAGGTCCTCAATTGTTTGATCAGTCGAGATCAAGCGACTGAGACGTGGACATGTGGACAAAGAAGATAACAAAAAGAAAAGGATAAGAAATAATAAAAAAGAAAAAGGTGATTAATCTAAACCGTTGGATGAAGGGTGCTTCATCCAATAGTTGAGATATGGGGAAACTAATTGGACTTAAATGGGAGACGCGTGGCGGCTCCAGGAAATGCATGTCATCCCCATAAAAACAAAAATCAAAAAACAAATTCAAAATAAAATCAAAATAAAATATCAAACAACATCAATAAAAAAGTATTCCTATTAAAAATTATTCATCTTGATAAGATTTACCACTTTCATGAAGGGATAAAAATCAAAAGAAGTTATCTGCATAAAATGAATTTTTGGGTGATATTTTATGTACATAAAATACCATTTTATGTTTTAAATTTTTTGTGATTTTTAGATAAAGAAAAATTCAAAATAAAATCCAATAATATAAAAGATAAATTTTTACACATTAATCTATTTTTTTGGGATTTTTAATTATTGAGAAAATGAAGAAATAAAATCCAAAGGTCTTCTGTATAGACCATATAAATAGACTCACAATACTCTGATTTCTTTGATTTTAAAGACATTTTAGATTTGAGTTTTTGCACATTTTATTTAAATAAAAATCAGAGAAATCAAATGAAAAAGAAACAAAAATAAAATAGAGGTAATTATATGCATAAAGTGATGAGTCAAAGTTAGTAAATATATACAAAATACAATGTGGACCAAAAATCCAAGTTTTACATATGAACTCACAACTGAGTAGATATACAAATTTAGTCTTGATTTGTAGGTAACTGAATATACATTAATTCAAAAGTGAGTAGATATTCATAGGAGACAGTATGTGAAAGATATTTGCATATATGGCTTTCTCAAAACTAAGGTTTGGGTTTATTTGATATATATATATATAAGTTGGTATTTTTCTAGTATGTTTCATTTATTAATGTTAATAATGTGTATAAACTAGAGTTAATTTTATTTCATTTGGATTTTGTATAAAAATAAAAAATACTGAAAATTATGTTATTGTACATGTGATTATATACACAAAAAGTTGACTCCTTATTAATGCAAATATGCATGATAAAATATGGATCTTATATACATATGCATGGATGATGATAATGCATTATTAATTACTAAATGTATTTATTTAGTTGGAAAAGAAGCTTTATTTTCAACTTTTAAAGTGATGAATCACATATTCATCAACCACGTATAATTAAACCTTGCTCGACCTCGACCTATATACCAAGGTCATGGACAAAAGGTGAAAATAGAGATCGACTCGACCTATAGATTAATAGTGTGGTAGAACTCCTTATGAGAATGAGGGTTTTATAACCAACAATCTCTAAGTTGTACAAGTCATCATCTAGGTTTGAATCAGAAGACGTCTTATATCAACCCCCACCAAAGCATATTACATGAACATTGAATAACTATCTCTTATGTGTGAGGGTGTTCACTCCTCTCATTCGAAATGTCGAACTATCGTGCAATCTCCTCCTCCAGTAACTCATCCTCGGGGACTCATGTATTTCCTTTTAAGTTCGAGTACTGCTAGTATTACAAATGGAAGAAGGGGGTTAAGTTGGATCCTAACCAGTGTAGTAAAGTCTCCTATTTGAAGCTTGGTCAATGTATCCAAGTCTTCACTATGCATGCATTGAACCATTGTGGTCAAGAAATTGGGGCATTGATATGTTCATACTGGATTTATTTTGGAGCTTTTTTACTGACATTTTTGAACCATTTATTCTGGTTATTGATTTCTATTTTTTTGGTTGGGTACAAATGTGAACAACCATGAATTGTGTTGGCCCCCACCTTGACCGAACAGTTAGGACTTGTATACTATCCCTCTAAGATTTATTTCAACATGTTACTCCGATCTTTAGATATCCATGCTACCAAAGAAACGCACAATCTTCCAACACCCATTCTGAATTGATCTAAGTGCATGATGCTAGAGTACACTTAAGTTCTGTATCCAAGAGTCTACTCAGAAAGAGGCAATCAACTTATACACTAAAAGTCAAATTGTAGACATTGTCGTATAAAACTTGGAGAATTAAGTCCATGACATGAAGATTCTATAATCTCATTTCTCAGTGAAGTTCCTCTGAAAATTAAACGGATTAAGGTCAAGTCAAGTCCATTCTCAGTTTTTACTCACGACTTGGTTCAGAACCCGACGACTTTCCACTTTGTACATATGCATGATATACTGATGAAATACAGATGTATGAAATGCGAAGTATTTTTTGGAATGAATAAGAAGTCGTTTTTATTGAATATACCCAATTTTACACAAATTTACAACACATATTATTTACAAAAATTTTACAAAAAAATTTACAAAATTCGATAACAATTTTACAACAAGAGTATTATTTACATAGATTTTATAAAATTTGACACATTTTACAAATTATACATCTGTATACAATATACACATTATACAATGTTTACAAAAAAATATTTACAAGTTTTACGAGTTTATACAAATTATATATTTTTTACATATTGCACATATTTTACAAATTTTACAAATGGTTACCCATATCATGTATTATATAAAGAAACATACGTGAAAGTACGAGCTATGGGTAAAATATATATGTAATATATACACACCTCTATACTTAGTATGTGTTATGTCCTCAAAGCACAAGAAACAAGGAAGAGACATAGCTCACAGTAAGCATAAGAGAGTGGAAATAATAAAAGTATTGAAGTCGACTTGGCCCCCTATACTTAGGCTTTGGTCAGCCTAAGTGTAGAAGAGAGCACTAATGGGGTGGTCAAGGTCAAGAGGAGAAGGAAGAGATGGATTTACAATGTGGGCATATGTCCCCTCCTATACTTTGGCTCTTAGCAGCCTAAGCAAGAAAAGAAGTGAAGGGTGTGATCGTTGTGAAAGGGTGGGGTTATACAAAAGATAAAGAAAGAGAGAAATGAGTAACTCGAGTCACTTACCCCCATACCTAGGATCTAATCATCCTATGTATAGCCACAAAATAAAAACGATACAGAACTGGGGTGAGTGATGCAAAGCACAGGGGAGGGAGGTAATAAAAAGAAAATCTATACATGGTGGAGAGAGAATATACATGGATCAAGAAAGTTTATATTAAACCTTCTTGCGAGAATGAGGAGGTAAGAAATGTACATGTGTATTGATGAATCTCATATTCATCACTCTAAAAATCATTAATAAAGCTCAAATCCCTAAAATCCATTAGCATTTCTTCATTTATTTTGCATAATTAGCATTCATACATGTTTTGATAAGAAATGTATTTTATCGCTCATTATTGCACAAAATAAGTGGACCAAAAATCCAAATCCTAGTTCTAGGATTTCCGGACTAAAACCTTGATATCTTTCTCATCCAATGTCTGATTTGATCCTACTCATTTTTGAACTAATGCACATTCAATTACCTTCAAAACAAGACTAAGATCAAGTGAATCTGAGCTCATATATGAAAGTTGGGTTTTGGGCCTCTTTTGTACATTTTGTATTTTAACAGTTTTTGATCTAATATTTTATGTACATAATTAACCCATTTTAGTTTATTTCTTTTTCATTTATTTTCTTTGATAAAAGTTTTATTAAAATGCATAAAAATCCAGATCCAAAATAAGCTTGAAATCAAAGAAATTAACTGAGTCTGAGTCTTCACTAACCCTTGTACAAAAGTTGCAGTTTTCATGGTTTATTTTATTTCTTTTTTTCTTGATTAATAAAATTCCAAAAAATAGATTAATATGTAAATATTTATCTTTGATTTTATCATATTTTTTCGGATTTTTTATCTGGTTCAAAAATGAAAAAAAGGTATAAAATCTAAAAATTAAGGTATTCTACGTACATGGGATACCCCAAAATATCATTTTGTACAAATGATCGTTATTGGTTTTGGTCTCTTCACGAAAGTTGTAGATCTCATCGAGACGAGCAATTTTTGTGAAGAAATTCTTCGATCAGAGGTCATTTACTATTTTTTACGTATTTATTATTGTATTTATTTTTTGATTTTTGTGGGGTTGACTCTTGGAGCTACCACGTGTCACCCATTTTTAACCTTTACTTTTGTTTTTTAAATAATAAAAAAATAAAAATAAATAAATAAATAAATACGTGGCATCCTTGGGACCGTCCAGTCTCGACTGATCGGACGACCTAGAGATCACCCCCTTCCTCCATCCCCTTTCCTAAATCAACCACCGCCGCTGCTTCTTCCACGAACGCCGCCCACACGCGCCAGCTTCCTTCCATAGCCGCCGCCTCCTTCTACATCAAGCGTCACCCACCTTCCTCTTCTATCTCCACCATGAATCAATCCTCCTGTCGATCGAATCTCCGCCCCGATCTCGTCTCCCCGATTCTCTTCATCAATCACCGCCACTCCCAATCAGCCCCCCTCTCCATCTCTATCGACCCTCTCTCCCCTATATTTGACGAACTCCGCCGCCCTTCGACCAACCTATCCACCATCTGCACGAGTGAGCAGGGGACACCGGTGGTGACAGCCCGGTCCCCCGTCTTCCATGACGAGGTCCGAGTCCAGCATGACTCGTTGCAGTTGCCCTTATAGATGACCTGCTCAACTTTGACCTCCTGTGTCCGTCGAGCCAACTCCTATATCTCTCTCATCTTAAACCACTAACAGTGTCCCTTCCACCTTCTCCCTCATCGCGTTCCCTGACTTCAAATTCTCTCCTCCTTTAATCTTTCCACTAGCAACCTCCCTGCACCTCGCTCCTTCATCATCGATAACCTCAGCCCGTTGCAGAAGCTACGACCTCCAACACTCCTCCAGCAGTCATGTTCCACCAATGTTTCAATGCCATCAACTCCACCTTCTTCACCAGCTACTGCACTGCCACCTCGCCATCGACACAACCGGGGAGCCCCTTGGAGTCATCATCCTCGACGTTCAAACACCCAGGAGACTCACAGAACCGCCAACCGCTCCACCTCCATTGTATCGATCTCCGTGCCAAGAGTCATCGCTTTCGCGCCTCTGACGACCCACGGTCGTGTGTCGTCCACACGTTATTCACCGCCAGGGCTGATCACCAGGCCACAACATGGCCACCATCGACCACCTCCGACTGCGAGGACCTCCCCCTTCCGCTGCTCCGCCAAGTTCAAGTCCCCAGGCGGTCACGTGCTTCTTACGTGATGCCTAGGAACAATAGCTCTGAAGCCCCTGATGGTTGTCGCATTTCTCAAGAGAACCCAACCCGAGGTCACGTGCATCGCACATGACCTACTGCAAAATTTAAAGAAATCGCCCCCGAAGATCTTCCTATTCGCAGAACAAGCCGTTTCCATCCAAGGGCATGTGTTGTGTACTTGCCCCTTGTGAATTTTGCACATCTCCCCCCAGAAGACTCGGTAATTCCATTTATACCCTTGATTTGCATATTTTTATTTTTATTTTTATTATTACAATTATACCCATGTGTTCTCCCTTTGTATTAGACCTCTATATGACATTACTTTTATTATTCAAAAATAGCACTTTGTTCTACAATTAATTCTCTACATCATGGCATGTTTGTGATATTTTCGCGGTCTGTGGTTAATTAATAATTATTATTTTCATGGAAAATTGCATATTTTGTCCATTATATACTTGAAAATTCAAAATTTATTAAGAACTTCTCTAAAAATTGCAAAAAATTCACAGATTCAAGGATTAATCGGGTTAACATCGTGCCCAAAAAGAATTACATTTGTATACACGGTTTGTCCTATCAAAATCATTTTTCAAATTCCAATCTTTAATTTCTAATAGGTATTAAATCTAGGATTTTCAAGGTGGTATTTTTTGAGATCAATCACCTAGTGATAGATCTTGGATAATTTTATTCCATAGAAATAATTAGGTTTAATATTTATTATAATTAAGTGTTGAAATTCATTGTGTTTACATTCATAAATTCATAAAATGTTTATCTTGCATTCAAAAATTCCAAAGCAAGTACACTACTTTCATTTCATCATTATTGTCATTTGGCCAAATTTTATAATTTTCTGATAAGGTTTGATTATTCTTTACTTTTTAGTCCCTAAAATTGGCCTAATTTCCATTTTGCATGCCAAAATTGCATTAAAAATAACAAAAAAATACCGTCTCGAAAACCGTGCACGAACATTGATAGAGAAATTCTAGGTTGTTCCTTTACCTCCTTGAGTTCGACGTTGGGACTTGTCCAAGTAAAATAAACATAAATCCACGTTGATGAAAATTGATTAATTTATTGTAGTTAATTCTTTGACTAATTCTGAATTCCCGAAGTAATTACAACGACACTTTAAACACTTAATTCTCATAAATTAATGTAAGGTTAATCGGACTCGTCGCTGTCAGAATCATCCTCAGAGGAATAATAGTGAGGAGACAGGATCATCCAACGAGGGTCGACACACGACTGCCTCAGATAGGGCTTAAGAACAATCGAACTGAGCTCACTCATATAGATTACCTCATATGGACCCGATGGTGAATCCTAAGAAAATCCCTTCTCTTGCATGTAGAAGGCAACTTTCTTAATCGATTTTCTATGACCTGAAATACAAAGAGGAAAAGGAGAGTGATGCACCTTGAGGGGTACGGGGGAACACCACATAGAGTCAGGTCTCATATTCTTCTCACTAGATAAGCGACTAGAGGCAGCAACCTCTTTCTTGGAATGGAGTGGTATTGTAATGGTGGTCTCTCTAGGTCCAAGTCTTGGATGTGATCTGTAGAAGGATGCGGTTGGTTGTGTCAGTGTAGGCATGGGAATTTGATCACCAAAATGGCCAAAATAGTTGGAAAAGAGTGGGCCCGACTCTGAGATAGCTTCTGTTTGTGAGTCCTCTATGCAAGCAGCATGCAATGTGGGGGTGTGGGGGGTCTATGAACCAATAGTTGGTTCAACAATAGGTACCTCAAGTGTAGTAGAGAGATCAAACTCATTTGTCTCCCGACGGCTACGGCTGTCTGTAGCTATGTTGGTAGCCTTGGATTGGAGTATGTCCTAAAGGTCACATAAGGTTGGCATGTACCCAATGTTGGGAACTAATAAATTCTAGATTTATCAACATTATTTATAATTATTATCTCTCTAGCTTCAGAAATTCATTAGCTACAATTAACAATTGACCTTATTTAATAATTAACATATTAAAATAATTAACCCTAATTATATGTAAATAAATAACTACATATTGGTGTCTATATTTTATGTATTTATTATTTATTAAAAACCAAATAAAAATTAGGTTGATATTGTACATAATTATCTTAACATCAAACATAAATTAAAAATAAAATAATAAAGATCCAACTTACTCTAATTGTCCTAAATGCGTCACTCAACCTTCCTCGCTGGAACCACCGCCAACTCCTTTGCATGATGTCCCTCTACCATGCCATCTATCTAACCCTCATCTCAAATCAACCTCCGCTAACCCATGGTTGTTTGAAAACTGCTCAACAACCATACTGCAACCTCTGTCTTCAATCTTCAAAAACCCTTCGTCAACCGCCTTCTTCGATTATCCCATCTCATTCGTGCGAAACCTTCGAACACCAACAATCTTCCCGCGATAGTGGGTTCTTAGTATTGAAAGCAACAACGGAGAATTTCATCTATGAGATCTATGTTGGAGTTGACATGTTTTTGACCTTCAACAGGTCTTGCTCGAGCTTGATTTTTTAGCCAAGAACCTTAAGCAATGGCCATAGCATTCGAAGCTCCATCCTCAGGCATGTCATCTCCGTATTCTTTGCCATTCTTTCTCCAAATTCCTAGGTAAGTGAAGAATGATAGAGATGAGGTGATTAACATCTGGTCTTGGAGGGCATGCGGTGTCCGATAAGTTGGATCCAACAATCGTATTATCGACGCCTCTCTCAGCTCTCAACACTCAACTCAAGCATGTCTATCAACAATTTACCCACTGATGAATCCGTGATTCATCAGCTCAATATCTTGATCTTAGCAAAATCCCCGAGTAAAATCCCAAATAAATGTCCATAAAATCAATAAATTAATAAAATGACTCTTGTAAATAAAACACACTAATTATTGTATACTAGATTGTACAAAATAAATGAATAATAAAAAGTCACAAAATTAAAGGAGTTTTTCACCTGTAAATAGCCTAAAACTTCATATATTTTTTAATAATTTCATTTCAACTCCTTTTTGGCTAATTTTTTCTCTAACTTGTTCATAAAAATGTATATAAAAATACAAAAATATAAAATAAATTTCACCTCAAATAAATGCTCCTAGATCTCAAAGACAAAAAGATGTAAACTCCAACTTCCTGGCCAAATTCCCGCTCCGTATGAACTCCAAATTCACCAAACTCACTTTTAAAGTTCAAGTTAGAAAATTATCTATCGAATGAAATGGTTTCATTAAAATTGAAGCTCGTTTGTAAAATTTGGATTTTGGGACCTAAGTGTACATTGTATATATTGTACATATTTTTTGTTTTCCTATTTTTTATTTTTTCCTTAATCACTAAAAATCCAAAAAAAATCAATTCTGTGTTGTATCTTATTTCTAATATTTTATTGTATTTTTATGTTATAAATATCTTTTATTAAAAATACAAAAAAATAAAATTAGAAAAGCAAAAAAATGTACATAGTGTTTGTCTTATTTTGTAAATTCCCTACTCATTTTCTTCCCTTTTATTTTATTGTATTTAATGTAGCCTACTTTTTTTTATTTTGCTTTTATTTTTCCTCTTTCTCTACACTAACTTCCCTCTTCTTTTCATTCTACCACCAACTCCCATTCCACCCCACATTCTTCATCTAACTCCCATTCAACTCCACCAATAATATTACCTCCCATTCAACTCCATCACCAATCTAACCTCCCTTTCTCTTCTCTTTATATTCATCTCCACATCCACATTTTTTCCCATCCGCCATTCTAATAGAAAAAGGAGAGGGCTTGGCGTGTTATGTTGGTGACAATGACGAAGCATCTTCCTCAAGCGATGACCACCTTCAGGCGAGATCCGTGGAGCTCCGCTCCGCGTCACGAGTTCTCCATCGAGCTCACATAGTTTCTCTGATTTTCATTCGCCAATCAGATCGAGGCGATGACAAGAGTCCAGTGTAGCTGCTCCGCCGATCCGGTGAAGATTCGGGTAAGTGTTTTCCCTCTCATATCTCTTTTTATTTTATTTTATCTAACATTTATTTTCCTTCTTTATTTCACCACCACATATCACCTCCACCGTACCATTTTTCACATCATCCCATCACCATCACAACCATCTCCATCATCTTCATCATTCCCCTCTACCATCTTTTGTTCTTTTTCTTTTGTATATAAACATATTTTGTTCTCTGTTTTAGAAAATTTAAAAAAAAGTCAAAAAAATCTACATCACTATAGTAAAAAACATTCAAAAAAATAAAAAAAGAGGCAGCAGGCGCCACCGCCGCCCCCTCCCCCTTCTTCTACGGGCAGGCAGCACTGCCTGCCGCCCCTCTCCTCCAGCTCCTTCGCTCTGCCCATATCCTCCTTCGTGTGCGGCTGCCAACGCCGCAGGTCTCCGGCCTGCGTGCCCCCGCATCGCCCGCAGGCCTCCTCCTCGCAGCCCATGCGAGCACAACGCGCCACCTCTAGGACCTCACTTGCTCCAGGTCGCCACTACCGCTCCAAGCGGCGCTCTTCCTCCAGGTGCCCTCCGTGCCCCCGTGCCTTCGGCAACCCTCCGCACTGCCGTCCCCGCTCCCCCCGTCTCCCCCTCTGCGCAACGAAGAAGAAGAGTTTTTTTTCATTTTTTTATCTTTTGTAAACATTGCATTTATTTTATGTTAAGTTTTTGTAATTACAAAAAGGTCCCTGTACTTAGTTTTCTTGTATTTTGTTCTCTAAAATTTGCACAGATAACCCTGTGTTTGTATATTAATTTGGACCCCAATTGTTCATCATTTTATTTAACGAAACATAGCATAATGTTGAGCAACAAATTGTCTACCATCTGAATATTTATTTGTATTTTTTGTGAGTTGTGGATAATTAACTAAAATTATTTACTGTAAAATTCTTCATTTTACCCAATCTGGACTCTTAAATTCTTATCTCACTCACGATTGCTCCAAAAATTCTTACAAAATCAGGAATAATGCCTTGACATGTGCTTAAATTACTAGCCAAATTTCATATTATTTGAAGTTGTCTTGTGCCTTAAATACATTGTGGAGTGTTTTTAGTAAATGATTTTTAATTAAATCCACACATCATATTTTTTCGAAATTTCAACACTCCTAGATTGTTCATCTAAATAGCTTCTAGAGATAATTCGCACTCAGTATAATTTGATAACGTTGATTTATAGGAATTAACTACTTGCAGACACTCTGTTTTCATTAAAAAATACATTAAAAAATTCATATTTTGTCCGAAAAATCCAAAAAATACTGTAGCTTCCTTGCATCATGTTTTATTTCCAGTAAATTATTCATAATTTTTATATTCTGTTTGTGTGAAAAATTACTAAAAACCCCATAAAAAGTGTGCATTTTAATTATTGCATTTTAATTCCTAAAATTCTGAAAAAATGTGTTTTGTGTTCATCTCTAGATTCGGATTCTAAGAAAAATATAATTTCCCTAAATTGGACTTATTTCTATTAAAATTAATTTGGCTAAGTTGTGTGCTTTCTTAGTAACTTAATTCACTTTGCATTGTGCAACTAGCATTCTTTTCGCATAAATAAAAAATAATAAAAAAATACGCATTGAAAACCTAGATCTAAATTTTTGATTTAACCTGAAGTTGTTCCTTTGCCTCCCTATGTTCGACCTTGGACTTGTCTGAGATATAAATTAAAGTCGAGACACTCTTCACGGAGATCTTCTCTCAGTTCTGAACGAATCGTTAAGTACACGTATTACAACGAGAACACATATTATAAACCGTATTTAGCGACTCGTCACCCACAATAATGATTAAGCAATAAATGTAGGTGAGATAAAATTTATTATACCATACAAAGAATGTGTATAGTACGCAAGCAGTAGGGGTCGAACCACAAAGGAACACGGGATAGAACAATAAAAATGAATAGACAACTTTAGGGTTTTTATGGTATTTTTGGTTTTTAATGTTTTTATGGTTTTTGAGTTATTAATTATAATTTTTCAAATTTTTAGTTTTTATTTTAAGATAGAAGAGATATCAACATATACTATATATACACAAAAAATAAGGAGACACAACAAAAGATATTTTTGGATTTTTAAATATAAGAAATAAAGTAAAAAAATCTAGATATAAAATCTTTTTGGGTTTTATAAAATTTTCTCTATTTCTGGTATTTTCTGATAATTTTTGAGATTTTTTAATAAATGATAATGGGTCTCTAAATTTAATAAAATGGCAAAATAAAAGGAAATCTAATAAACTAAATTGTTTTGAGATTTTAAAAAAGATAATGGGTCTCTAAATTATCAAAACTATTTTAATAGGTAGAATATATAATAAAGAAAATTATGGGACAAAAGCCAATATTTTGGAATTTTAGGTAATTTTTGCATAATTCTATGATATTTTTAGGGTTTTGCAATTTTTAATGTTTTCTTTTGATTTTTTTGTAAATTTCAGTCTATAGGTAAAATATATTGTAAGACACTGCCATTAATCTTTTTAGAATTTTAGAGGTATTTTTACTTTTTTTGGATTTTTATGTCAAATAGGGAATAAATAAATTCTTTTATTTTTAGAAAATAATGACAATATACAAATGCCTTGAGAAAAATATATGAAATAAATGAAGTCTTAATGTATTTCTACGAATTTTCTTAGATTTTTTGAGCAAAAATGTTATTGTTAATAAAGAGAATACACAAAATAAAAATAAATGATGGTAAGGACATTTTTCATAATTTCCAAGAAGTTTAAGGGCCTAAAAATAGCAAATAAGCGAAGTTCAGGGATCTAGTGCAAATATCCCATGTAATTAGCTATTATAGAAACTAATTGGGACAATTTTGCAATAAAAATAACCTCTAGGGACCAACATGCAAAATTAACCAAATATTTTACACTTGATTCTAAAAAATAAGGACTAAAGTAACACACAACTCAGAGGGGGTCCACACTAAATTCATGTCCCCTCACACGAAGAGGCATATGAGATGACATGGAATGGATGCTACAAAGTACAAATACCAAACCTTTTACACTACAGATACTATTTTACACTACATATACTCAAGTGCAAACCTTGGGGTCTCGGGGTCTCAAGTATCTGTATTTTACACTACAGATACTCAAATACCAAACCTCGGGGTCTCAAGTGCAAATACTACCAAACCTTTTACACTACAGATACTATTTTAAATATTACAAAGTAAATATAAAATGTGGGGGTTTAGGATGTAAAATACCTCTCACGTGCTGGTGAACGGTGACGATGCGCTCACTTATCCACATGGTGCACGTGAAACGATAAATGAAAATTCGTGTTGGACGGCCTGGATAAGATCTGACGTGAGGCCTGATTGTTGAGGAGCGTCCCATCTGATAGTTGTTGTGCACCTGGGTGTGTGTTCTTGATCCGACAGTACTAGTAGATGTTGGAAGAACAACGGAAGAACTCCTCTACTCCGAGCTTCAATCCGGTCTCCCTTGTGATCTGGTGAGTCTCCGGTGCTACCAAGTGGCCCAAAATCTTCCTGGGATGGTTCCGCAACAGTAGGTGCCAAGAATATCTAGAACCTATCGATAGGGCCTTGGAAGCTCGAGGAAGGACGATCACCTTGAGACTTTTTTCTGGATAAAATCTGACCTAAAGTGGATCTTCAAGCTTCTGGACCTGCAGGGTTATCTTCACGCAAAAAATGGAAGGTCTTGTGGCTTTTGGGGGAAATAGAGGGAGATGAGTCAAGGCGGAGCGACTCTGGCGAGTGACGGAGTAGGATCACTAATATCCTTAATCTTTGCAAGATTTGGGGTGGAAGTGGATCAGGGCGATAGAACACGATGTGACCTAGATGTGGAGATGGTCATGTGAGGTGGAGCACGTGAGAACCATGGTGGACAGAGGCCGGAGCTTAGAGATCTAACGAACTTCGATTTTTGGTTTTTAGGGGTGACGAAATCAAATGAAATAAAAGATAAATCTAACCTACTACTATTCCTAAGAATCGTAAAGAGCAAGAAAAGAGCAGCTCGGACCTGGGAATCCGAGAGCTGAAGGTGCCACGATGGAG
The DNA here is from genome assembly GCA_037367405.1 of Ottelia alismoides. Taxonomy (NCBI): domain Eukaryota; kingdom Viridiplantae; phylum Streptophyta; class Magnoliopsida; order Alismatales; family Hydrocharitaceae; genus Ottelia; species Ottelia alismoides. The sequence goes on from JAZKJV010004414.1 coordinate 236,837, forward strand.
CAATTCTGGCAAGCCCAAGATATCGTTCCTTTGCCTTCTCCTCTGCACCTGAGCTCCAGGAGATGCTCCCGCTGTCACTAGGGACACTCCATATGAGAAGAACATGGGATGATGTTGGGTAAAAAATGGATCGAAATTCAAAAATGGTAGAGGAGGAACTTAAATAAGAGAGCGATTTCATTTATTTTTTATACTTGAATCGATGTTCCCTCGACCAAGGAATCATAAGGGTGTAAAAGAGCATGGATAGAGGAGAAGATCTCATGAAGGAATCGAGCTCAAAAAATGCAAGTATCGGGTGGGGCAAATTGGAGAAGAAAGGGGGTCAGTGCTCTAACATGCCTAGGCCTAGGTGTAGGTACAGTTGACTAGCCGGTCAACCAAGGCCCGCTCCTCATTGGTCCACATCATGCGTTAAAAGACAAAACAGAGATGAAAATGCAAATAAAAGAGAAATAAAATGTAAATGTTTTTTTAGTTTTTTTTTTCAAAACATGAAATTGTTCCTTATTTTGTGTACTATTTTTAGGTGAGTTTTATTTATTTTTATCAACTTATTTCTCATGTATTAATTTTTACAAGTATAACTATTGGTATAATACCTATATATCATGTATTTGGATTTTATTTCGTATTCTGTATTTTATTATTTTATGTACATAATTTATATATTTATAATAAATTTAAATATGTATCTACATATTTTTATTTTATTTTTTTGATGTTATTTGTATACTTAAATAAATATAGGTATGTCTAATATAAGTATAGTATACTTATATGTTTTATTATATTTTTATTTTAGTGAATTTTCAATGTTCTCCTTTTATGTTTATGGCTTTTAGTATAATTCAAATCCTATCTATAAATATTTAAAAATATAAAAAAAGAATACAAAGAATAAATTAAATGAGTAAGAATATATATAGGTATAGCGTGTACTATGGGACCCCAAAAGGCAAACTTTGTATCTTTACTCCAATTTTAATAAAATCACCTTTATTAGATAGATAATTTATTGTAGAGTACAATAAAGATGAGTTTGGTAAATTTTGATTTCATATGGAGAAGATATGGATATGAGAAGTTCTGTTTGAGCCTTTTTCATCTATGTGTCCCAGTCACACTGTACCTGATTTTTATGTGCAATCAATTTTATCTTTTTTTGTGTATTTTTATGTATAGGTTTGGTATTGAAAATATTTTTGTTTGAAGAGTGTATGAGTATGTACAAATAAGTGTAAGTTTGAGATGTATACATTGTAGATGTCACTTAGGGTTTCTAGGTGACAATATTATTTTTTCTGTATTTGTATGCCTTATCTCCCCCTATTTTGTTCATTGTCGACCAAGTCAAAATTGACTCAGTCCTGGGATGTAGGGTCAGTCAATAACTGCAGTACTTCCTTTATTTTTCTTTCCTTTTCTTTATTCATTTATTTGTATTTATATACTTGTATTTATGCACTATTTATAGGAATTAGTTAGAGTATTAATTTGTACAAGTTAGCTATATTTACATGCATTTATCTAGGGATTGAAAGACAAAATAAAGGACTAAAGATGAACGAATGGGTTTTCATCAGTAAGCATCTCATCTTCACTTTTTCGTATTTTTATTATTTTATCTTGATTCATTCAAGCATCAGTTCATTTATCTAAACTGATGAATCTCCATTTCGTCACCTTTATTCTATCATTTTGGCCTTAAAAACCCCAGCAAATGCATGTAAGTAGCATCTATTTGTACATAATAGCACCTAATATTCATTGTATTAAGGGTACATAAAATAAGGTTTTTAATGTCAAAATTATAGAATAAAGAGAAGAAAAGAAAAAGGAATAAAATATTGCAAATATTTTATGACCCTAACCCCGAGACCAAAGCCAGCATGGAATGGGTCGACAAGGAATAAAGTAGGGGGAGATAAGGGCCAGTGTACAACAAATACCTCATTCACTAATTCATTCATTTATGCATTTTTGGCACCTATTTTATATCTAATCATTCCTTCATCAAATAAAGAAACTTTGTACATAAAAGTTGTGGTCAATAATGTAAATAAAAATACAAAATTGAGTTTGTGTAAAAATAATACCCATTGTACATTTTATACACAGAATAAAAAGCCAAAATCTCAACTTCACAGACCCATATCTTGCAAATAAAGACTCCAAATCACCCAAACTCACCTTTAATTGTATATAGCATTCCATGAACTATTTTATAAAATTGGTTTCATATTTTTGGAGTCCATATGCAGAAGTTAGGTTTTTGGCCCTCCTTATATATAGGACTGATTAAAATATTCATTTTATTGTGTAAATTAATATTTTTTTAGAATTTTGTAAATAATGTATATAATGCATATACATATTAGAAAGTACAAGAAAAAAAATAATTTGTAAAATAAAATAAGTCTACAATTCATAGACAAAAATACCAATGTTGTATGCCTATATATATAAAGGATTTTATTCAGTTATTCTTTTCTTCTTATAATCAGA